>CM034154.1:444510707-444683207 GCA_019776745.2 Taxus chinensis
GAGGCTTCATATTAGTGAATGTTAAACTAAATAGAATTGCAAGGTGGTAGCTAGGCCCAAGAAGACTAACACCTGAGTACTCCCCTACACCCGTAGCAGGGAATACTTGTATAATGTACAAGGGATAAATTTTATTTAAAGAGAGGGTAAAGAGGAGATGGGAAAATGGAGAGAGAGAGAGAGAGAGAGATGAGAGAGAGGGTTAATGTTTTGAGTATCCTTAAAAATTTCACACACATTAATCAAGTAAGCCCACATTCAACAAGAAGAAATCAACCATGTACGAAATAACAAGAATAATAAATGAAAGACACAAAGTTTCTTCTTGGTTATACAAGATTAAAATGCTTGCAAAATTGGAGAGTAGAGAGAGAACATAAGAACAAAGGAAAGGAGATAGAATAAAATATAGTTTTAATTGCTTGCAGTAGTATTGATACAAATCCCAACAAATAAAAGAAATAAACAATTATCAAACTTGGAATGGAGAAGCCATTCCAATTTATATATCTTAAAAATGTCCCTTCCTCTCCCCCATGTGAATTTTCATCTCACCACCACTTGTGAGCTTTTAAAAACCCTTAGGAATTGAATTAAGTCATTTTATATTATTTTGAAAAGGGACTTTTACAATGCAACATTTAAGTTGCTCTAAGTGAATAATATGAAAGAGTGAAAAATTACAATCCCAATGAATAAATATAATGTTGGAGAGAGAGGGAAGAGGAAAGAGAAGAAAAGAGAGGAGTGAAAATACGGACATGTGATTCCTGCTGATTGAAGAATATACTTCTAATGTATATTTGAGAAAATACTTATGAATAATATTCTTGGAGTCTGACTACCTATTGAACTGAAACGATCTGGTTGTAAATGCTTCCTCCTGTGAGATGCAAACACACTCCAAGTTATTGAATGATCTTTCAAATAAACTATTAAGTGAATTACACCATGTGAACTCAAGATTATTTCTAGATCATGGAAACATGATGTCCCTTTTTAAACACAAGGTCAGAGTAAAAACATGGAGATCATTGTCGTACTCCCCATTGGATTCAAAATTCACCCCGGTGAAAAATATTTCATCTTTAATAGAATCAAATTTAGCATGCTCATTTTCTTTCTTGTCTGCTACTCATTGAAAAATGGCATTCTCATCCGTATATAATAATTTCTCCCTCAATGAAATTATTTTCCTCTGACCGATTGTTGTACTGAAAACTTTTGGTTACAATCTCTTTCTTCTGTGAGATGCGAGAACACTCCAAAACATTGAATATGTGTTTAAAAACACTTTTGTGATACTTTTACTGAGTGTACATGTGATGAATTCTTCAGTTTGCACACATGTGATGGTCTTGGGTACCTCGGTATCCTATGATTGAAGTGACAATATTTTACACACACTAGTTTATTTTGACTATTTCCTTGCTATGATGTGATTCACATAATGTCCCTCCTCTTGGAAAGAAATGTGAACACAAGGTTGGATTTGGAATGTGGAGATCATCACCTTACTCGTCGTGACTTCCTATGAGTTCACAATTCACCTTAGTGAAAAAGATATATCCTCCTTTGATGAAATCAACCTAAAGATACCTAAGCACCTTATTTTTCACTCATTCTTTATTGAAAATTACTTTTTCTACAAATGAGGAAAGAAGAAACTCCATAATCACCATCATACTCATCAAACACATTCTCATGCCAAATCCTAAGAAGATGATTGAGAATTGGGCCTTACATTTGTAGACCCTATTTGATATCATTTTATTTTCATGGTGTGCAACATTTAAACGTGATGACCTTGTTTTGTGACTTATAGGATGGATTGAAACACACAGTCTTGGAATTCACCTCAAGACTAAGTTTTTAAGTGCATACGAGGAATTTCTTTCTTGTTTGAACCATAAGACCATTTCCTAAGCTTGAAATTATGGGAAAAATAAATGATATAGGCTAGATGTGATTCAATATGAGTTATTTGACCCCGATTGTGATACTTTCTATTTTTAAAAGGTCCTAACTAGGATGGATATTTTTGGTAAGTTTTCAAAATTTTCACTTTTTGATGATTTTTACTTGCGAGTAACACAAATACTAAAATTTTAATGTTTTGGAAACATATTAAATTTATACATATGATACTTTACACAACTTACTATTTATAAATGAATGTATTCTATGTCAAAATGGAATGAAATTGGTCTCAATAGATTAGGTCTTGTCTTAGGTCCTTCTGCTCCAGTTTTAAAGGAATCCCATTCTCCAAAACTCTGTAGATTTGAAAAGGAAAATATATGGGATGAAAAATTATTTTGGATACAGTAAATTATATAGAACATCAGTGGATTTTTTCTTACATTTAAATTGAAGGCATTTTTGGGAGGAGTCTCCTGGAAAATTTTGGTGGAAATCGGGTGCGCCATTTTGGAGATATGAGTTGAATTCATTTTCCTAACTTGATGGTTATGAATAAGTATAGCAGTATCATTGTGTAGGAATGGATTTTTTGAGGGAAAAACACAACACCTTGAATTTCAAAAATTTATTAATTTTTCATGAGGGAGTTAGTCATATTTACTTTTACAAATTTTAACTCAGATCAAACCTAACAAGCTAAACCAAGGTTGGGAGGAGATTTGGAATGTAGTTGTACCCTAAAAAGTAGGGAAAAAGGTGCAAAGGGGACACAAGGGGGAAATAATTTTAATTTTCATAATATCATTCCAAGTTTCAACTTTTGATGCAGTGTGAGGGAGACATAAAGGGCTAAAAAAGGTTTCTATAAGCTAAAAACCACTTTTCTATATGACCTGGGGCTGAGTGGAAGGATGGGGAGTGCAATTTTATGTCCCCTGTGTCCATTTTACTTTTAATTAAATCCAATGGGACACCATAAAATCATAAATGTTCCATGGGGGTTTGTTTATGATGAGGGGACAAGGGGTTAAGTTATTTTTCAAGTTGACATGTTCCTAGGTGCAAAAGAGATGTGGTGCATGTTTTGAAAAGTGAAACCTCTTGGGGGAGAAAAATTTTGTGTCTCCCATGTCCCTTTAAACCTAGGAGAAAATTGTAAGGGAAAAATAATCCTCCAAAAATTAACCATGGGTCTTGGTAACATGAGAAAGGGGGCTAGGTTGAGTGAGTGCAAGTTAGAAAATCCCTAGATCAAAAGTTACAAGTTATAAGTTGTGAAGAGGAAGCTAGCATGGGGGAGACCAATTGTGTAACCCCCATATCCCCCTTTCACCTTGGGTACAATCCAATGGGACATCACATTATTATAAATGCATTAAGGGATCTTCTCGTCATGGGAAGGGGACCTGGGAACTTAAACACTTCACATGCCTCCTCTAACACTCCAAGTTACAATTTAAGTGATGAAACATTGTGAATAGATGGGGGAACACACTTTAACATCCCTCATGT
Source organism: Taxus chinensis (assembly GCA_019776745.2). NCBI lineage: Eukaryota > Viridiplantae > Streptophyta > Pinopsida > Cupressales > Taxaceae > Taxus > Taxus chinensis. The sequence goes on from CM034154.1 coordinate 444,514,143, forward strand.
CCCCTTTTCACCTTGGGGAAAATTTGAGGGGACACCAAGGGTGAAAAAGTGTGCTCAAGCCTTTTTGGTATGTTGATATCATTCGCCAACTCCATTTTAAGACACCATGAATGTTTTTTCTAACCCAGGAGCATGGAAGGGTGTTTTGGGGTCAAACCTTATATTATTTTGACTCCAAATCACCTTTTAAGATCATCTTATCCATTATTGAGAGACAATTTGCTATATACTTGGGGATATAATATTATAATGTATATGGGTTGATGGAGATGCCGACATGTGGCACACATCCCCTTATCTTATTATATCATTCATTTATGATTTATTATGCTTAGGAGGTCGGCCTCAGTATTGCCCATAGGTTAGAATGGTATATATAGGGGTTAGAAGGTTGTAGTTGATCATCATATTGAGTATTTGAGTGTTATTGTATGGTTTGGAGGTTACCCCCTCGAAGTGGCATTGGAGGTTGCCCCCTCGAAGTGGAAAAGCTATTATATGAGAATATTGTCATCATTTTGGTGTTCTTTCATGTTATTCTTCTGTATATGTTCTGATTTATACAAGTAATATCCTTACAAGTGGTATCAGAGCAGCGATTTCGGCCAAAAATTAGGGCAAAACCCTAATTTTTTGTTTCGAGTATATCTTGAAGAGTATATCGAATTTTTTTCCAAATTTTTCAGAATAATTTGGAAACACTCTAAGTCAGAATATCTGAAAAATTCAGCTCGATTAAATCTATTTTGCGGATTTTATTGGTGTTTTAGGTTTTTTCATAAATTCACTTTTCAAGAAGAAAATTGTGGTATTTTTTAGCAAAATTTATATTTTCGGGAATCTCTTGAAATTTCAGTTGGTGTTTGTTATTTGTGTTTTATCCATCTGCCGAAATATTTTCAGAATTCCTAAACCCTAATCATGGTCACAGGGATAGAAAATTTTATGGAAATGGTGAGATGGATGCTTAAGAATGGTGGATAAAATTTAAGAATATATATTTCTCATATTTCATGACAAGGAATATGTTTTCAAATTATCTTGGTCGTCCTACATGGATTTGGTTTTCTGAGATTAAAAATGACAGGAAGAATTGGTCTTGGGAGGAAATGGAACAACTTTTTATGGATAGATGGGACCACAAAGAGGAACAAGAGTCAAAGCAAGATGATGGGGATGAATATATTGAAGAATCAAGAGAGAAAGAAGAAGAAGAAGAAGAAGCAGCAGCAGCAATAGAAGAAGAAGAAGAAGAAGAAGAAGCAGCAATAGAAGAAGAAGAAGAAGATATTATAGCTCCCAAGAAGGAAGATACCATATTTCAGTTTCATGGATGCATTCAAAGGAATAAGATAATTGTTTCCATAAACCCTAACAGCAAGTATAACTTCATCAACAAGGATATGGCTCAACATCTACATATTCAAGAAAGTAATATCAAAGAAGCTCAAGTGAATGGTAAGAAAATTCATGTTTTTGAAGATTTAAAACTTACTATGGACAAATATACTTTACATTCAGATTTTTTTGCCTTATATATGGATGGTTTGGATATTGTTCTTGGGTACCCTTGGTTAGAGACATTGGGGACAATTAATATTAATATGAAAAATAAGTTTATGAAGATTTGGTACAAAAAAAAGAAGGTCACTTTACAGGATATCAGGCTTAATGGAAATCAAAGAAAAGTCAATATAGACCATGAGGATGATTTAGAATATGGAGAAGAAGGGAATAAGGATGATTCAAAGAGGAACATGAAGAAAAAGAAAGAAATGATGATTCATCTACTCAAGAGAAAAAGAAAATATCAAATGCAAAGGTGGAAGAAGAAAAGAAAGTTCAGAAACAGGTTCATAAGGTTGAGGAGACTACAACTGCAGCATATGGAAATCCATGTCAACATGAGAGAAAAAAATCATGGAGATATCCCAGGGCACATCATATTTCCAACCAATATAGATATATAGGTAATTGGAGGAATAATCACTTTATTTATACAGGGGATCAATGGAGCAACAATTATGAAGCATGGAATCCTTATTATGGTTATCCTTATTATGGTTATAAATGGAATCCTTATTATGGTTATGCATTAAATACTTATGTTGGTTATGCATGGAATCCAAGGATGATAAACTATGGTCATGAATGGAATCAGAGTAGCGCAACAGAATATGGATATTAGTTCAGATATGTATCATCTACCAGGATCACATGTGGCTGGATGATCAAGCTTGGTGACAAGTGTGCAATAATTTAAAGCACACTCATTATATGGCTTCTTCTTATGTTTCGGGGACGAAACATGTCAAAGAGGGAGGCAATGCTATGTACCTGGGGATATAATATTATAATGTATATGGGTTGATGGAGATGCCGACATGTGGCACACATCCCCTTATCTTATTATATCATTCATTTATGATTTATTATGCTTAGGAGGTTGGCCTCAGTATTGGCCATAGGTTAGAATGGTATATAGGGGTTAGAAGGTTGTAGTTGATCATCATATTGAGTATTGGAGTGTTATTGTATGGTTTGGAGGTTACCCCCTCTAAGTGGTATTGGAGGTTGCCCCCTCGAAGTGGAAAAGCTATTATATGAGAATATTGTCATCATTTTGGTGTTCTTTCATGTTATTCTTCTGTATATGTTCTGATTTATACAAGTAATATGTTATGATCCTCATGTGTGGATTTCACTAATGCCTCGAGGTTTTGGTGTAACGGTTCATTACATTTGGTATTAGAGCGACCACCCGTGTTCGAATCCCACTCAGTTGGTTACGCTGTGTAGCCGGGGCCCGTGGGGCCCCTAAACATCGATGAAGCGGGGCTCGTACGTATGGGAGTGCGGGCGCAAACCCAGCCCGAGTCGGGCTCTACGGAAGCGTGGTGGGATGTTATGATCCTCATGTGTGGATTTCACTAATGCCTCGAGGTTTTGGTGTAACGGTTCATTACATTCAATGCTATGTACCTGAGGATATAATATTATAATGTATATGGGTTGATGGAGATGCCGACATGTGGCACACATCCCCTTATCTTATTATATCATTCATTTATGATTTATTATGCTTAGGAGGTCGGCCTCAGTATTGGCCATAGGTTAGAATGGTATATATAGGGGTTAGAACGTTGTAGTTGATCATCATATTGAGTATTGGAGTGTTATTGTATGGTTTGGAGGTTACCCCCTCGAAGTGGTATTGGAGGTTGCCCCCTCGAAGTGGCAAAGCTATTATATGAGAATATTGTCATCATTTTGGTGTTCTTTCATGTTATTCTTCTGTATATGTTCTGATTTATACAAGTAATATGTTATGATCCTCATGTGTGGATTTCACTAATGCCTCGAGGTTTTGGTGTAACGGTTCATTACATTTGGTATCAGAGCGACCACCCGTGTTCGAATCCCACTCAGTTGGTTACGCCGTGTAGCCGGGGCTCGTGGGGCGCCTAAACGTCGGTGAAGCAAGGCTCGTACATATGGGAGTGCGGGCGCAAACCCAGCCTGAGTCGGGCTCTACGGAAGTGTGGTGGGATGTTATGATCCTCATGTGTGGATTTCACTAATGCCTCAAGGTTTTGGTGTAACGGTTCATTACATTCAATGCTATGTACCTAGGGATATAATATTATAATGTATATGGGTTGATGGAGATGCCGACATGTGGCACACATCCCCTTATCTTATTATATCATTCATTTATGATTTATTATGCTTAGGAGGTCGGCCTCAGTATTGCCCATAGGTTAGAATGGTATATATAGGGGTTAGAACGTTGTAGTTGATCATCATATTGAGTATTGGAGTGTTATTGTATGGTTTGGAGGTTACCCCCTCGAAGTGGTATTGGAGGTTGCCCCCTCGAAGTGGAAAAGCTATTATATGAGAATATTGTCATCATTTTGGTGTTCTTTCATGTTATTCTTCTGTATATGTTCTGATTTATACAAGTAATATCCTTACACAATTATTCCTGAAAATTTATTTTCAGAGCATGTTCAACTTTTGGCTTGAAGGGGAAGTTATATTGTCTTGAGCTATCATATGAGATTTTGAGGACTTAGAAAAAAAATTATGTGTCCATCATGTGGAGGGTTCCAATATATTTACATTGAGTATTTTATGAGATTCCAAATCCTCTTGGAACTCTCAGAATATTACGAACAAGTTGACTTTCTCCATTAGATCCTTCATTCCTTGTGCCCAAAATGACTCAGTGTCTTAACTTGTTCTCGACATAAATTATCTCCAAATATTTTCCCTAAACTACCTTAGATAAAATAATTTATCTCATAGAAAAAATTCATATGGGTTGATTCTTCTTTGTTAGCTTTCAAAGGATGTCTTTATGCTCCAATATGGCTTAAAATAGCCAATTTTGTGCTTCAAGGAACATTATTCTACCTTGGAGTTTGACCTCATTGTGAAATAAACTTAGATTCATTCCCTTGCATGATAAATACAATTGAAACCTATGTTATCACTTTCCTCTCAACCAAAATGAGGGTGACATAAATTTGGAAGGGATTTGTGATATGATGGGATGATTAGAAAAAGGATCACAATGATTGGAAGATAGGTTTTCAAAGGGCGGGCTTAGTTGTCATGGCCAAAAAATTTGAGTTTACATGCTAGAAAATTTGTATTAAAACAGTTGGATGTAACTTAGGGGCATTAGACTATAATGTTAATAAATAACCTTAGGTATCTCGTGGATTATCAGAATAGTTCCTTATTTGTTTTCCCATAGAGTCACCATACTAAACAATTAACAAAGCTACCGACATAACAAAGAGAAAAACAACACGAACACAAAACAAAAAAATAAACATACAACATAAATGGAAACATGATATAACATACCTACATCACCTATTGTACATGTGGGGGACAACCCACTTTCACTATAGCATTAATTCTTCACTGATGGTTTACCCATGCACGGGTATCACCAAATTCCTTTATTCTACAAATCTATTGACTGGATCACTGAAATATGGCCCATTTCTCAACTTATTGAGAAATATTGCATGGTTGTTCTTATAAGTGAGGCTCCACTTAGACAACTCATTTCCTTTACTTGTTTGATATCATATTTCCATCCACTTATCCATTTGCAAATTTATTCCAATTCCTGATTTTTTAATGTTACTACAATAATGAGTCTTGATCACACCAAGATTATCATTTTTAATTGAGGCTTGTGGTATTTTATAGTAATTTTACCTTTTTATTTATCTTCTTCATGACCATGGTCTCTATGTGTTGGTTATCGGTAGATATTTTGAGATTTTTGAATTTTATCACAATCCTCTTGATGCTCCATGTTTCCTAATTCCTCCAAACAACTATCCTTTGCATAAATTGGCTCACTTTTAACGTTCTTGTCACAATGGTGTGGTGTGCATAGTGCTTTATCATCTTAAAAATAAAATGAGCACAAGGTCGGGCATGAAATATGAGAATCATCATTTCCCCCATCTTGAACATTTTGGGCTTCAAAATTCTTTTCCATGATGAAATCATCCTTTCATTGAATAGAGTCAAATTTAAAAGATTCAAGAATATTATTATTTATATATTCCTCATTGAGAAGGTATTCATCTTGAATGGAACCAACCTTGGGAGAATCAAGCACCATTCTATCTATTTTTTCTTCACCGATAAGTTCTTCATATTCTCCCATGGGAAAAATAAGGTTTCAAATTCACAATAATTTTCATACTCATCAGACATGCCTTCATGTTGGAGATTTGGGATTCACCTGCTAAGAATTCATTTGATATCACTTCATCTTTATGATCCACATTTCTCATCACGTCAAGATTTCTTTTTTGTAAGCCAATATTTACATGATCTCCATCACCAAAAAGTAGAAAATATGCATTTGTGCTCAATGGAAAGTACACACTATCAAATTTCGACTCCATCAAATCATCATGATGTTTTCAAACCAACTGCATCACACCTAGGTAATCCTCCATTATTATGAGTAGCTTAGAATATCAAGTTATGAAGAAGTTTCCATACCTTGATTCTTGAAATAAGATGTTCTCCCTTATGTCATCTAGTCTTTGTACCATGTATTTCATTTTCCTTATAGGAATGAGCTTTTTCATTTTCCATTGATGGGTATGGTGGCATATGACCAATCCATCTATATATATCTTTCAACATCCTAAGATAATATTTAGCTCAACAACATACCATAAAAATCCAACATGTTTGTCACAAGTATTTTCATCTTGATCTTCTTCTCAAGAAATTATACAAATGCTAGTTGAGCATCCTCAGCCTGACCAATGAGAGGTAATTTTTTGGTTTCCATGGAGTAAAAATGAAAAGTTTTGGGAGTGGGAGTAATACCAATAGCTTTAGAAACTTTTGCAGGCATGAAATTTTCAAAGGAACCAAATTCAATAATGTAATTATTTAGTTTATACCTATTAACAATCAAGGTAAGATAGCAAGGTTCTACTTTCCCATAAGAGGAAGATGTTGAGGCAAGAATATTTTGGGAAGGAATGGTTTTTAGTGGAGAAAATGGCTAGGTACTAGCCACACAAAAAATCTGGGAACCACACGAAAGGGGTATGCAAAGGGGTGTGCACATGCATGAAATATAAGTGCGTGAAGGTTCGCACACAAATAGATAGTATTCGAGACAGCCGATTTTCCAAAGATGTGACTAAAAATATAAAACTAGGGTTGGAGTGGCATCTAAGAAAGGTATAAAAATAGAAAAAAGAAGGATGGATTGGCACTCACACAAAGGGTTTATAATTGGAAAAATCATATATATATCAAGGAAAATAATCATGCATGGATCGAGCTAATAATAGGATTAACCATGTTGTATATTTAGTTTATTATATTATTAGCACGTGATGTAACAAGCATGTAATCTATTTTATACGCCCACCTATTAATAGGTGAGTGCATAGAGGCGGTGAAGGGAAATTCCCCACCACATATATATATATGTAATATTCCATTGTAATAAGAGAGTTTTTGGAGAGAGATTACAGAGTTTTAGAATCAATATTATACTATTACAGTGCAGGGTTTGAATAACCTTCATGTAAATTTGTTTTGTAGTCTATAGAGAGCACACATGGTCTAGTGCATTATTGTAATGGGTAGTATTGTAATCAAGCTCCATGTTTTGATATGAATTATGGTTATGATAGAAAAGTGTTTCTGGATTACAAAGATCTATGTGTCTGAGCATGGTTTGATGGGTATTCAGATATTGATCTTCATTATCTTCTATGAATGATTTCCTTATTATATATGTTTCCATCTATTTATGTTATGATGTATTTACTTGTGTAAGTGATTGTAATGGTTTTAATAAGATGCATGCTAACATCTTGATGAGTATAAAAAAGGAGGGACCTAGCTGTTGCACATGTGCTTCAGGTGAGATTCTAAACTTGTCTAGATGAAGTGCCCACATGCATAACTATTATTGGGTAAAATTAAAAGAATACATTTTGGTTCCATGTTGTTAGGACCTCTTTTAAATATGTTTACCAGGATGTTACATGTAAATAGTATTTTCAATTGTCTTTGGAGAATATTGAAGAGCTAGATAGAAGACTACCAAGACACTTTTGTACAGAGATATTTAACACTGGACCTGATTTTAACACATGAAAGTGGGTAGAATATAATCTATATGACTACCTGTATGAGATGTTCTTAAAATTATTTCTAGTAGAGTTATACCAGTGGTTGGTGGCTTATGTACACTTACAAGATGTGTTCTAGATAGGAAATAAAGTCTTGGATGTAGGAAGATTACCAAACACTCTTTGATTTGAATGAGACTGTGGACTAAAGCTATGGATTGTTAGTGGGAAGGTAGTGCTACATAAATATACTTTGGATTATGTAATTTTTACATAATATTTCCCAGAGTAAGAAGAGTTTTGGTTCTTGCATGAGCCAAAAGGATCTTATTTGTGAACAATACCCTTAGCTATAAAGATCCTGATGGTGGAATTGGGAATAGATAAATTACCTATGGATAGATAAAACCTCACCATTACGTGCATGGGAAAGGAGCAGGTTTGGGAAGGATGTCAGTGGCCCTATCAGAAAAAGATAAAGATAAGAAAGGTGGTTCAGGTATAATGATGCATGACAAAGAGTGATGGACGATGTGATGTTGAGGTCAAGAAGAATGATGTCTGGTGTAAGTGATGAGGACCCCTAGAAGGTGAGGGACCACAATATTATGATGTCTGGTGTAAGTGATGAGGACCCCTAGAAGGTGAGGGACTGCAATATTATGTCCTCCTAAAAATGGAAAAACACAGTAGATAGACCCCATAGACACCTAAAGAGAGTGATTCTGAGGAGAGAATGAGGACCATGGGCACACATTTGACCCAACCTAGTCTCCTAGCCCTTACGCAAGGTGTTCCAAATCTAGAGGTAGTTGTAGAAGAGCATCATAGTGAATGTGAGAAAGCATAATATCTATGTTGGGTAGGAGACACAGGTAGACACATTTTAGCTAACACTTAGGAAGTGTGACAGATCAAGGACACAACAGGTGCTAGTGTTTGGGAAAATTACTTTTTGAGGTATTTTTATAGGCGTGTCATTAGGACATAGTGTTGGCGCATAAACCATTGGAAGAAATACTATAGGTACTACCATAGCATAGACAATTGGTGTTTGGTTCAACACAACAATTGGAACATAAAGAAGTTCATATATTGGACCACAGGTTACGGCCAAAGGCTCATGTCAGGCACCACGTGAAGGAAATCCTAGTGGAGGATCAGGTTGAGGATCTGACCCCACTCCAAGAAAAGGACCACAATCTCCATCATTGTAACCAAAACCTCAGTAACCAAAAAAACACACACCTCAAATTTTATTTGATATGTCTCTTCATTTTCTAGAGTATAGAGGTATGGAGGAAGCAGCTGAGCATGTGCACAAGTCTGAATTATTAGAGAGAGCTAAAGGCATAACAAATTCTAATAGAAAGGAAATTCAATTTACCACTACACTTCAAGGACGCACACATAGTTAGTATAGAAAGTATGATCCACACCAGACTGTGGTGGATTATGATGCCTTCTGCACTACCTTTTTGGTTAAATTTCACATTCCTGGGTTTGAACATAGTAATAACTCACTCAAGGAAATCAAGCAGGGCTTATTTGAAAATGTGAGGGAGTATGATGCATGGGTTACAAATATATTTTTCAAATTATCATATGATATCCATCAGATCCAACATGCGCAATGGCTTTTTGGAGGCTTGTTGGCTCCATTTTGAAGGGAATTATCACATAAAACATTTACTAATCCATACGAGGATTTGGAAGATGCTCTATGTGTTGAAGCACTTGGGAGTTTAGATACTTGGGTAAGTCCTTTTATTGAGGTGTAAATAAAAGCTATGGATCAATAGTTAGAGAAGCTACCTTCAAATTTGGCACATGAGACACATAGTGGGTTATGGTTCACTAAGTGTAACGTGGAAGGGTATACTAAGGATAGTTTTCCATGTAGGAATGTGCGCGTGCTATTACAGTCTTGTGAGATTTTTAACAATAATCAGGATGTAAATAATTTCCAACTTTTGCAATGAGCAATAATGAATAACATCTTCAGGTACTGCAATATTTGTGATGCACATGCCCATGATACAAGTGACTATTGTTTAATTGATCACATTCATGAGGCATGTGAGACTAGGTTGCACCAGACCACTGTGGAAAGTAGTTCGTAGGAGCAGGACATACATACTAGTAAGACACATAGTAATGGGAATGGTTGATTTTAAGGTGGATACCGGACCAGAACTGTGGCGGTAGAGGAAGGTTCATACATGGGGATTTTTATACCTTTGGGTCCCCAGATCATTACCAGTGCAAGTGTCCCAAAAAATAGGTATGCATATACTATGGGAAGGCACATAAAGTTAAATATTGTCTAGATGTATATAAATGTATGTGTAAAAAATAAAGACAAAGGTGCATGGATGATCAAGGTAGAACCCAAAAATAAGGAATAGTGGAAACACCTAAAAAGATGAATGATTTAGAACTCTAGCCATTGTTAGTTGCTACTCACATAGAACCAACTCGCACACGTGAGTCTCTTAAAGAAAAATACCTTGTTAGGAGGGAGGAGATTATACATGTTAAATATTTAGATTCTTCTCATCAGAAGGAGGTATATGAGACCACAAGATTCATTAGATATTATAGGGTGAGATCTAGTGCATGATGGAATAGGTGCATAAAAGGGAACACACAAATAATATTGAGCTTCTACAAAAATATGTTGATGATTTGAAGGAAGTGTGTAGGATACTACATCAAGAGAACATCATCCCATTACTATGGAGAATGGATACATAAGAAGGTACCGTGCACTAGATTGAACGAGAGGACTAGATCCTACATACCAATTTACCACCTCATAACCACAAATTTGACAAGGAGATAACACTAGATGCAGTGATTGATGGTTGAATAGCGAGTAATACTCTGATTGACGCAAGTGTAGAGGTCAATATTATAAATTTGGATTCCTACAAATAGATGGGGAGAAAAAAATTACAACCATCCTCCAATTTACTTTATCTGGAAAATAAAAAAAGGCCATGCCTATCACAGTGTTGAAGACACTTTAATTACTATTTAAGGAGCCAAGTTTATAGGATATTTTGAAGTATTGGAGCTTGTTGAGATAGATAAATTCCAAGCACTGCTTGGTAATCCTTAGTGATATGCGAACAACACAAGATTGTGCTTTAATAAAATATCTATCAGTTTCAAGAACAAGGAAGAGTGGGTTCTCATACCCCTAGATGATTTCAAGGTTGTGTTCTACATTGAGCCTTTGAGTGAAGAAGAACTTAATATGATTTATATGCGTACATTGCATGACCTTGAGAATGTGGACCCACCTCAAGAAGGCTTACTTCAATGGGAAGATGCATAATCTATTCAGTGACACTAACTAGTGTTGCTTCTAAAAATTGGGCCCATGAGCACGTGTCAAATGGTCGGATGCAAGGTTAAGAGAAGAGTCACTTGGATGATCAAGTTTCGCATGATTAGGATTTTGGAAAAATTCAGTTACCTGGGTATACTAGAGATGAAAATCCCGACTCTTTCTTGTCACCATGGAGGAGCAGTGGAAGAATGATGGGATATACATAGAATATGATGGTTTATACATTATGAACGATATGAAAACACACTAGTGGGTGACACAAATAGATAATCTTTTGGGATGTTGTGAGGTAAGGGTAGCCTTTTTGAAATGGTTTACCCAAAGAAATGGTCCCTTCTCTTATCCATGGTAATGATGGCAAGACTCCTTTGGTACACATCCACCACTATGAGAAATAATGGAGGTAAGGCCAAGAAGCTATACCACCATCTCTTTGGGTACACAAGTTCTACGCTACTCTACAAAGGTGCAATCAGGCATGGTATGTACATGTTGAGATCAAACAAGAAATTGTAAGTTAGCAAGACATGACTAGAGGTATGGCTCACACTTTTGATTAATTTTCTAATAAACCGCCAGTACATGAGACCTTGCAGATTATGAAGTGTATCATGTTGGGCGATAGCGCAAAGGCAAAGGAACTCATGGTTTAGCTCTTGGGAGAGCCTAAGACTAAGGTGCAGGAAGATACAATAGAGACATAAGAGATCACTCTTAGGGTGTGTATGGAGAGAGAAGGAAAAAGGGAAGATGTTATACGTTATTGATGATGAGGAATTAGAGAATCTAGGATATTAGCCATACAGAGGGTGCACGTGCAAAGTTATGGACTCAACAGATGAGCAAGCTTGTAGATACCATGTTCTTATGAAAACTAAAACGGTACATATTATCACTGAGTATGTGCCTAAGGAAACTATAATTGGAGACTATTGGTCACAAGAAATGGTAGAAAAAATTATTGAACTATTGTGTAACTTCCAGGATGTGTTCCCTAGGGGCTATAATGAAATGAAGGGAGTAAAACCCTCCTTGGAGGAGATGAATATTAAGTTGAAATGGGGCATGCATCCGGTTCAAAATATTCCCTATAAGATGAACCCAAACATGCGCGAGAAGGTGAAAGAAGAGATTGATAATATACTGAAGTTGGGTATCATAGATCTGATTGAGGAATATGATTGGGTCAACCCCATGGTGATCAAAATCAACAAAAGATGGATGGATCATAAATTTGTGGACTATAGGGTATTAATGCTTCTTTTGTCATAGATCCTTTTTCTACACCATTTACAAAAGAGATTTTTGATCAAGTTGTAGGGCACAAAATCTATTCATTCATGGATGTATTTTCAAGGTATCATCAGGTGTGCATTACACACAAGGATCAAGAGAAGACCACTTTCACCATAGAATGGGGAAGTTTTACATACATTTTCATGCCATTTGGATTAAAGAATGTGCCAATATTATTCTTGCGCATAGTTGTGCAGGCATTCCACGACTTTATCCATAAGTTTTTTGTAGATTTACCTAGATGATTGGACCATCTATGGGCTAGTCAAGGATCATTGTGATAATATTATATTGATGTTTGAGATATTCCAAAAGCTTAACATCTCTCTAAACATTAAGAAGTGTATCTTTGTCACCCCTTTTGGTACTCTACTTGGGCACATAATTTGTAAGGAAGGATTGTTGGTATACCCTGCTAAGATAACAGTGATTTTGGGATTAGAAGAAACTACCAATCAAAGTGAAGTGTGTGGATTATTTGGGCATATTGGATATTATAGGATGTTCATCAAAGTTTATGCAAGAATTTTCACACCCCTAGAGGAATTTCTCAAGGCCAAGGGAAATTTTTATTGGGGTGATGCACAACAATAGGTGTTTGAGACCTTGAAGGAGAAGTTTACCACCACACCTCTCTCGTGCTTCCCTTCATGGAAAAAAACTTTTCACATACATGTTAATGCTTCCAGCATGGCTATTGGTGTAGTCTTTACACAATTAGGAGAGGGTAATATGGATCATCCCATATGTTTTACAAGTAGAAAGTTAACACTAGCACATCAGAAGTATACAACGATGGAGTTCAAAGTGTTGTCGATGATCTACGCACTTCATAAGTTTCAACAGTACTTATTGGCCACACTTTTTATCTTCTATACAAATCATATGGCCCTAAACTACTTAGTAAACAAACTTGTTTTACAAGGGTATATCTGTCGCTAGATACTCCTTTTCCAGGAATTTGATTTTATAGTCATAGTAAAGCCAAGACAAGAGAAACTTGGAACTTGATCATTTATCAAGGATCAATTTTGGAGAGGATGTGTAGAGCATTTAATACACTATGCCTAATGAATACTTGTTCATATTGAACCGTGCGTCAGTTGACTTAGAGTATATTGCAATATTTTTGTGCACCGAATTAGCACTAGAAGGAATGAGAAATTTGGAGAAGAAGAAGCTTTGTATTCCAGTTGTGCCACATTAACTCATTAAAAGAGACCTGTACAAAATGGGTAGAGATGAGATCTTGTGTAGATGTGTTCTAGAGCATGAGCATGAAGCCATTATGGAGGAAGCTCATGGGGGGATAGTAGGAGGAAAATATGTAGGAGATTTTATTGTGTGTAAAATCCTTTTAGCATATCTATAGTGGGAAACACTATACAAGGATACCAAGGATTTTTGTTAAATCATATGATCATTGTCAGAGAATTAGAAATCCTAGAAATAGAGATGATATGCCATTAAGGCCTATATCAAGATTGGAACCTTTTGAAAAATGATAAATTAATTTTGTAGGAAAAATTACACCACCCATAGGTAGGACTGAAGTGCATTACATCATCACATGTACTGACTATTTGATAAGGTGGGTAGAGGTTATGCCTATAACATATTGCACTGCAGCGAAAATGGAAAGGTTCCTTTGGTAAAACACTATTAGTAGGTATGGATGTCCCTTAAGCCTCACAAGTGATCAAGGAGCTCACTTCCTAAATGAGACTATTAGAATTTTATTAGCAGAGTTTATGGTGGCACATCATAAGACTACCCCTTATCACCCTCAAGAAAATGGCACTGTTACATGTTTCAATAAGATTATGGGATAAACACTAATGAAGATATGTGATGTTGGAAGAAAGGTTTGGGATGATGAGGTATTAGTTGTTCTTTGGGCATAAAGAACAACCTATCAAAGGTTGAATACATCCACACCCTTCCAGTTGGTGTTTGTCCTAGACGCTATACTACCTGTAGAATTTCTTTTATCATCACTGCACATTATGTGCGTAGGTGGATTGGATGATGAACATGCAGTTGATGAGCGTGTTGAAAATTTTATGCGATTAGATGAGAAGTGTGCCATTGCACATTAGAGTTAGAAGATAGAAAAATCATGATAGAATATTTGGCATGACATGCACATCAATAAAAAAGTCTTTTATAGTTGCAAGGATGGTACTTTTCTATGACTCTGAGTTTGTGCATCGTCCAGGGAAGTTGAACATTCATTAATTGGGACCCTTTGTAGTGACCAAGATACTAGAATCAGGCGCATGTTAATTATAATTGTTGGATGTTACCATGTTTCATGGTTACTTAGATGGGAGTAGGAAAAAACCCTACTATAAATAAGATTCCATTTTGTTTGTAATAAGGCAGTATTGACACTTATTTTAGATTTCCCCTTTTATGCTTTTATTTTGTGTTAATAAGTGCATTCCCGCACATGAACTGATTACTACCTATTGATTTGATGCGCAGAATACATCACATACTTTTAATGTGGGGTGGAAATAAGTTTGACTGCACACAAATAGGAATTTTTGGTATTTTAGTATTTGTCTTGGATTTGGTTCAGAGGTGTGTGTTCCATTATTGAAGAAAGGTCTTTGATGGATAAAAAATGGGTATGCATGAAGGCAAGAGGAAAGTGTTACAAGTGTTTATGGAATATGGTTCTTAATGGGAATTTCTTATATTGAGAAACCATGTGAGTAAGATACCACATAAGTGTAACACAAGGGAGGCATTATCAGGATGAACTACTTAGTATGTGGCATAGAGGAAGATGGATTGCAGAACAAGCAAGAGCGCATAAGGATATATGTAGCTTGAAAAGTAGTGGAACACTAGAAGGTTATGAATACCACCTACGAAAGGAAACATAAAGAAAAGAAAAAAGTTCCTTTAATATGGAAAAATGTGTTTGAAATCATAAAAGAGGGGAAAAGGTGTTTTTTAAATCCAAAAAAGTAAGTCGGTGGAGTAGTAAATACGAAAAAGAAATAAATAAGGGGAAATCGAGTCATTTTCTACCTTGCATTTGAAAGTGATTTGAGTGATTGGTAGAAACTGAGTGACTAAGTGCTAAAGTGAAGAGTGTGCAAAAACAATTCGAGTGGTAAAGCAAGCTAGAGAAGAGTGCACGAGCCTTCAGTCGGTGAACTCCTTTAGTATGAAGAAGTGGGAATTTGAGCGATGTGAGAGGGAATGGGTGAGTGGAGATATGGTTTTTTGAGTAGGGAATTTTGAAGTAGGAGTTAGAGGATATTGAGAGTCATGGACCTAGGGTTACAAATCTTGGTGACTAAGAAGACTAGGGCATGAGAGTATGGTACACAAAGTAGTCTAGAGATTTGACTCATGGCACAGGAGTTTGAGAAGTAAGAAAGTTTGAAATCAAAAAAACCTAGGGAACAAATTACATGGGGATTTTAGAAGTGAAAAATGGTGCCAAATAAAGTCACCACATCATCACCTAAAGGCAAGGGAAAGGGAAAAAATAAGAAGGATGTTGCAGAGGACCCACTAGAAGAGTGGTTCTCGAAAATGTAATACCCACAAGAGGTAATTGTGGCACAACAATGGACCTCTCAGCTCATGAAATGTAAGGTAATAAGTAAAAACATAGCACACTAGGGAATTAGGCCACATTTAATAAATAAATGTTACATGAGTTTCCTATGAGGACCACAGAGGATCAAGCAATGATGGATTACTCGATGAGGAAGAGTCTCAAGAAGGTAGGAGTACTCTAGTTATTCAAGTTTCACTTGTTTGGCAGGCTTGCACACATTTTCTATGGCTGGTATTTTAGGAGCATGAAGATTTTTTTTACTTTGTGAACCAAAGAATGAGGATCACAACCCACCTAATTGGACAAGTAATATGGTTGCAAGAAACTATAGAAGACATGGACCTAGATTTGTGTGATGAGACGAAGAATAACGAGTTGGCCACGAAATTGTAGTATGACAAGGGGCACAAACCCATGAATGTTGATAAACTTACAAACCCTACAACTATGGTAGTGGCCCAACTAGTAAGTTGCAAGCTTGGTGCTTCATATATATGGGGAGAGGTGAATAAGAAGTTCCTCTACATCACACACAAGATGGCAGAAAAAACACATTATAACATTGCATAATTCATCACTGATGTGATTATTGAAAAAGCCAAGGAGTAGACAAAGAGAGAAGAAAAGATAACATGGGGGTAAATTTTATTGTTGATAGTATTCTGGGATATTGGTGTTCATGATGGACCAAAAGATAATGTCTAGATTCACCTAGTGGAAGATAAGTCTCTGCGGTACAATTTGTAGATTTTACATGTGAGGGTGCAATCAACAACTTATACAAAGCAAGATTGGACAAGTGGTTTAATAGGATCCATGCGGCCTTTCAGAATGAATGGCGCATGCTAAGGGAGCTGTTAGGATAAGTAGGTCAACAAGAAAATTTTATAGTTATGTAACACTTTAACCTTGCTAGGTTCATGATGACTAATGGTGAGATAGGGTTGTGGTGAAAACTTCCATTTGCATTCACCACCAAGTAGTTCAAATATGCAATTAACATAATAAAGGATGAGTAGAAGATAGTATTTAATGTAGAGAAGGTGGATTCAAATTGGCACACCCTGCACAAAACCTATGGATACATGTGCAGGCCTGCATACTTGAAGACTTTGGAGCCTGACACCTTGGACCTTACTCCCATGATGAATTTCACTATTGGAGGTATGATATGTAAGGTGTTTTTCATCTTAAAGCCAAAAATGAAAGATATGAAGGAAGTTGAGGTGTTTGAATATCATATGGCTCAACCAAGGAATAATGTGGTGAAGGATCCAAAAATAATTGCGAGGAAACTCTACCTTAGCACGAAGAATAAGAAGAAGAGGAGGAGGAGGAGGAGGAGGACATTGTATTAAATCAAAGCAAAAGGAAAAAGATGCAGTATAAGAGAAGAGATGAAAGGGTGCAAACTCTTCTCATCCAGTCAAGGTAAGTCCATTAAGTACTAAGGAGGGGCGCAATAGATCCCAAATTGTCTCTAATAATGAGGAAGAAGAGAATTCTAAATAATTAGGTGTGAGGAATCTACACATAAGGATGAATGGGGGAAGGAACAACTAGTTCACGTGGAATCTATCCCGAAGAAGGACATGGAAGAAGGTGGGCACAATGGGAGCATGTAGAGGGAAGAAGCACCAGTGCATGAAGAGGAGATGTGTAATACACAGGAGGAGCTTGAGGAAGAAAAGGGGGAAGGAGATGATTCCTATGTCATCAAGGAAGATAAGGGTAATCATAGGGAATAAAGATCTAGACCATTCACAGCCAAGAAACAATGTACCAAGGCTAAAGCAGTAAGGAAGCGATGGCCTCCATAGTCACTGTTCATTTCATTTTTTGATGATCCAATGAAAGTATTGAGGGCTAGATTTTAGAGCACGGTGGAAAACTAGAAGTTATTTGGTTGGGACCTACTAGATGAAAGAGGAGGGATCTCCTACACAAAGAAAATGTTTTCATGGAGCATGCATACGCATTCAAAGGAGTTGGAGGTTGAGATTAGTAACTAGTATTTCTCCAAGTTGACACTGACAAAGGAGTCAGGAAAGGAAAAAAAAAATTCCAACCCAACAAGGATAACTGGCGAGCAGGGTTGTAATGTACTAAAAAATCTTACAAGTCCTGCATAGGAACTTGTATAAGGGGCTACCATGAGACTCATGGTAGGATATAAAAAGGACAAGAAGTGCAAAATACAATAGTTAAAGGAGGAATTAAAGGGAGAGAAGAATCAGACCAAGGAGGCTTATAATAGGGCATGAGGATTGGTGAAGCACATCACAAGTGCATGCCCCACATTGGTAAGTCAATACTGAACAAGTTACACTGACGATATGGAGTATCTCAAAGACTTGGTTGGGATGCTAATTTTTAACATCAAGAGTGGCATGGGGCCATTAGTGGAATAATTGGCCAAGGTGAAGAAGAGAGATAAAGAGGTCGTAGAGGCCAAGATAGTTGAGTATGAGGCCTTAATCACCAAGGTTAAGGAGGCCAATAGAAAATTTGAGTCATCTTTTGATAGGTGTCAAAATTTTGACCCCATTTTGAGCAAGCACGTCACAAAGGAGTAGGAAGAGCTCAAATAAATTCAAGAAAAAACCCCAAGTAAAAAGATCAAGAAAACAAAGGTCATGGCAGAGACATCAACGTAGAGAGATCTAATAAAATCCATGAAGGAGACACTTGAATTGTGAATCAAGGAAATCCAACTCTTGGTCATGCAATGAATGGATGTTAAAGAGGAGTTGATTAAAGATTTAGATGTAGTCATCAAGGAACTTAGGGATAAATTGGATGAGTTGGCACTTGATCAAATTTTAGGTATTGTAGAGGTAGTGTCAAGGAAATCCATAGAGGAACTCACAGAGTGTAAAAAGTTAGAGAATACATTGAGAAAGGATTTCCTTGAGCTCCTCCATCTGCCTAAAGCTCGAAATCATTCATGCGTAAGTTCAAGATTCCTTATTCTTTAATTCATAGTGTTTTTGACCTTATTATTTATTCTTCAATATTATTTGATTCATTAATTCTTTGGAGGGATAAGTATGATGAAACATCACAGAGAATGGGAAATTAGTTTAGTGTGGGGTGATGTTGAGTAGAGAAAATGGCTAGGTACTATCCACATGAGAATTTCGGGAACCATGCATAAGAGGCGGGTGAAGGGGCACACACATGCAGGAAATATCAGCGCATGAAGGTTCATGTAAGGCTAGACAGAATTCATGACTTAGCCAATTTTCCAAAGATACAGCTAAAAATAGAAAAGAAGGGTTGTAGTGGGATCCAAGAAAGGTATAAAAATATACAAAATTAGGATGGCTTAGGACACACACAAAAGATCTATAATTGGAAAAGGCATATACAAAGTAAGGAAAAGGATCATGCATGGATTGAGCTAATAATAGGATTAAATCGTGTTGTATATTTATTTTAGTCTATTATTAGTACGGGATGTAAAAATAATGTAAGCTATTTTGTATACACCTATTATTAGGTGAGTGCATATAGGTGGTGAAGGGAAATTCCCCACCTTATATATATTTGTGTGTGTGTGTGTTATCTTCCATTGTAATAAGTGAGTTTTAGAATGAGAATTTTAGAATTCGTGTGTTTAGAGGGGAGGGGTAAGGTTGTATTTATAGCCAGAGGGAGTGATTAACTTAGATTAATTTAAGTAATCATGGTTTGAAAATGTGGGCAAGATTAGGTGAGTGGTTTGAAAATGTGGGCAAGATTAGGTGAGTGGTTTGAAAATGTGAGCAAGATTAGGTGAGTGGTTTGAAAATGTGGGCAAGATTAGATGAGTGGGGGCTACGAAGAATGGGTGAGGATTTGAATTATATTTTTAATTCATAAGTGGAGGATTTTAGGTGAGTGGAGACTACGAAGAATGGGTGAGGATTTGAATTTGAATTTTTAATTCAATAATGGAAAAACATTGAGAATAATGACATGTGATGAGGATTGGGTTATTTTTTTAATTTTTGAAATGGATAATTAATCATATTTGATTAATTCGAAGTGTATTTTTGTGGGAAATGAGGAAGGGGAATTAATTGATTTAGGATAGATGTGAAATTGGGGTGTCTACATTTTCCCCTCTTTGGAAGGGTACTATGAAAGTAGTGTCCTTTCAAAGAAAGTAGACGGTATGGGGAAAGAATTCAATCTACTTTTTAAAAGGTAGAGCAAATGTTTGTTGGGGAGAATAGAAAGTGGTGAGTGACGGATGTCATAGTATCCTCCAAGACAAAAATGTCATGAGAAGATGTGATTATGGATAGATGTGGTGATGCCCCCTCGAGAGGACTGTCGAGAATGGAATATATGACAGAACTCTCGAAAAGAAGGGAAATGGATTCGGCGGAGAAGAGGATGATAATAGAGTGGAAGAGACTAGAATGACCGCACGACACAAATGGAGAAAGGATTCAATCGACCTTGAATGCTAGGTGTGAGGGTGTGTGGGAAAGAGAAAAGGGAATGGATAGGAGTGGGGGTTGATTATGAGAAGAGTAAGGGAGATAGGGGATGGGAAAAAAAGGAATGAAATAGGTAGAAATAAGAGAGAGGGATGATAGGGGAAGAAGGGAATGATGAAGGAAAAACAAGGCAAAAATAGGAAAATGACAGAGTAGAGGGTGAGGGGATGAAATAGAGAGATGTGCAAAATGAAGGAAGTAACAGAGATAGTAAAGAGGGATGTGTGGAAGTGAAATAAATGATAGAGCTAAGAAAAGAAGGAAACGGGAAAGGATAAATAAGAAGGAGAAAACGAGGTGGGAGTAGGGGGTGAAATGGAGGAAAATGGAAAGAGGATGAAAGAAGAGGTAGAACGGAGAAAAAAAGAAACTATGAGGGGCGAGGAAAGTGTGAAAAAGAGGAGAGAAAGGAAGAGAAACAGATATAGAATGAACAAAAAGGTAGGGGTGGTAGAGAAAAGGAGAAGTGGTAAGAAGAAACGTGAAAATTAGGGGAGAGGAAAGGAAGATAGAACGAATACAAGGAGAATATTGAAGGAATTGTGTCATTGCGAGGAAGACCAAGGCCAAGAATATGGAACAGACCATATGGAGATGCATGTGGAGGCTGGTATGATAAAAAAAGATAGGACAACGCTGAACAACCAGGTTATCGATGGGGAAGTAAGGATGAAACGTGATGGAAAAAGGGGAAGAAGATGATAAAGGGGAGGGGAAATAAGACGAGGGGTGGGAGAGAGAAGAGGATAACAAAGAAAATGATGTAAAAGGAAGGGAATATAGAAAGGGGGTAATAAGTGGAAAGGGAATAGTATAAGGAATGTTCAAAGAAGAAAGAGGGGAGGAATGACATTGATTGGAAAAGATGTGGAGATGTATGAAATGAGGATACTAGGATGACGAGAAAATAGGAAAATGATGTATGATGAAGACAGTAAAGATATTGAAGAGGGAAAAGAGGAGATGGAGAGATGGGTAAGAAGTGACAAGAAAGGGTAGGAGTGAGGGAAAAGAATAGGAGAGAAAAGAGAATGGGGGATAGAAGAGGCAATGCCAATGAGGGGACGTCAAGGAAATCCCCTTGACAATGAGTGGTGGGGAAGGGTGAGAGAAAAAATGAAGAAAAGAAGAAAGTGAATGAGGAATAGAAAGGGTAACGCTAATAAAGGGATGTTAGGGAAAACCCGTTGACAATGAGTGCTGGGCTTAGAGGAGGGAAGGAATGAAGGGAAAATATATAAGGTCTAAGGGATTGAATGAGGTCATGTGGAATGAGGTTTGATAATTTTTAGGGAAAACCTGTTGACAATTATTAGTGCGGGAAGAGAAGATGATGATAAAAGAATGATATAGGAGTGTTAACAATAATGGCAAATGTGTGTGTGGGTAGAAATATGGGGGGAATTTGAGAAGATGAAGTGGAAAGAGTGAAGAAGATGGGAGGGATGAGTTGGGACTAAGTGAAAGCGAGGAGAGCATGCGGGTGATGAGGGTGAACGGGGTGAGGATGAAGAACCAAGACATGAAAATAATGGGAAGAAACGGTATGAAGGGTGATGAATCAAGAAGGGGAAAATGGGGGAAAAGAATGTGATTGTAGGTGGAAGAGATTAGTTATATGTTGTAAGAGGATATGTGGAGAAAGGATAATGGTAGGAGGAAAAAGTGGGTAGTAGGAGATACAAGGTGGAAGAAGCGATCAACAAAGTGAACGAAGAATGAGGCGAGGGAGAAGTTTACGATGACAAGTTAAGTGTAGGGAGGACCCTGACATAAGATTGTCATGTGACGGAAGTGGTTAAGTAAGATTGCCATGTGAGCAAAACTGGAGATGACAAATGGTCAAGCGAGAAGTGGTGTTTTCGAGAATTGAAAAGGAGATGAAAGGATGTGATAATGGGGAATGCGGAGAAAAAATGAAGGGTGAAGGGTGGGTAGTGGTGGGGAAAGGCAAGGAGACAAATCATCCTTAAGAGGGACTCTTAAGTGAGATCGCCATGCCGGGTGAGTGGTTAAGTAAGATTACCAAGAAGAGGAGGGTGATAGTGATGGTAAAAAGATGTGATGATGGGGAATGAAAAGAAAATATGGATGGTGATATTGTAGAGTGATGGGCAAGTGTAAGATGACATGTCATGCTTAAGAGAATCTCTTAAATAAGATCGTCATGCTGCTAGAGATGTTTCGTAGGATCACCCAACCGACATGGATGATATGCAAGGAGAAAGACAAGATGATATTGGGGACAGGGGTGGAATGGTAGGTTGAAGAAGATGATCACAACGAGAGGTGGGAGAAATAAGATGGGGGAAATATGATGGGATGGGGGAAAGCCATAGGGCAGATCAACCTTAAGTGGAAGTCTTAAGTAAGATTGTCATGCGGCCAGAATGGTTAAGTAAGATCGCCAAGCCGAGGAAGAATATGGATGATGTTAGAGTTGGTGGGAATAGGGTATGAAAAAATGGACTGAAGGGGAACCCTCAAGTGAATTTGTCATACTACGAAAGCATGTAAGTAGGATGACTAGGCATAAGATGGATTTGGGGAAGGATGAGAAAAGAGTGAGTGGGGTATGCATAAGTGGTATATGATATGAGATGAGGTGATAATAAGAAAGAAAGGACACAAAGGAGTGTAACATGAATGGATGAAGGAATATATGTAGTGGAGGGTAGAGAGTGTGAGGGGAATCCTTAATTGGGATGCCCGCATGGTGAGAGTAATGATGTGAGAATGAGAAGTAGAAGAGGTGGAGTGGGAAGATATGTTTGGTGGTGATGGTTGTTTGATGAGAGGGCAGGTGGTGAAGCAGATTCTACAGCGGGAAGATCTTAGGGAGAGGGTAAACCTCCACTGAGGATTCCATATAGAAGGGGGTTAGTAAGTAAGATTGTCAAGCGGGAAGCAAAAGTGTGAAAGGAAAGAATACCAATGGGTGAGAGGGGACAGGAATGGTGAGAAGGGTAATATGGGTATAAGCGGCGGGAGGAGTAAAAAATGAGGAGGTGAGAATGAATGGATCAAATACAATGGTTGATCATGGTGGGGGAGAAGGAGTTGTTGGATAGTGAATGCTACTTGAGAAAGATCATCAAGTAGGATTCACTAACTGCAATGGTGATCAAGTAGGATTCGCAAACTGGAGAATGCATTAGTATGGGTGAATGGATGGGGTGTAAAGTAAGATGTTGATCATGCAGGAAGATACTCACGTGACGAAAAGAATCTTAGTTTTAATATAGCACATAATAGGATGCATCGTGATATAAAAGATCAGGATGACTAGACTGTAATATGCGTGATAGCATAGACAGGGGCCATCAAAAAGGTTCGATGCCCCAGTACGATATGCAAATAGAAGAGAGCATAGACAGAGGCCATCAAGAAAGTATGATGCCCCAGTATGACATGTAATCAAATAATATAAGAATATTTCAAAGAACACCAGGATACATAAAATCAAGATGCCCCCTATGATATAGCAAGATGCAAGAAGAAATAAATTAATAATTTACAACGAATAATGCAACACAAGAACCAATAAACATGTCCCTAACGTGTTCCACAGTGAGGATAGATCGGATGTGCCCCCAAGCAGAGGCACGAGGACATAGTAAAATATTGGGTCATTGTCCTCAAACAAGGAAGCAATGAGAGCCAGATTTGCCCCAGGCGAGGATTCACGCAAGGAGAAGTGGTTTGAATTTAGTAGTTATAAGGGTGTGGTAGGTGTGATTGGATCATTCGTTGGGGAGATAATAGTCCAAAGGTTGAATTGTGTTGGTTATTCTAGAGTTTTTACGATTTTGTGAAGTTTACAATATTTTTATTTTTGTTTATTATATATATATATATATTTTCTAATGTTTTTTTTGGATTTTTGACTATGATTTTAAAATATTTTTGACTTTTTGACGATTTTCAAATGTTTTTAGATTTTTGACGATTCTGTGTAATGTTTTTGGGTTTTTGACGAGTGTTTCTAATGTTTTTAGATTTTTGACGAGTTCTAATGTTTTTTTTTTTTTTTTACGATTTTCAAATGTTTTTGGATTTTTGGATTTTTACATTGTTTTTAGATTTTTGACGATTTTCAAATGTTTTTGGATTTTTACATTGTGATTGGAAATTTATGGACCAAAGTGCAAACTTATTTTTGAGGAGGTGAATAAACATGGATATTATCCATATGTTACCATGTTCCGTGTTGTAACTTATGCTTAGAATAACACAAATTATCTTTCCATTGGCAGGATATGGTGGTGATGATATGATGAAAAGAATTCCAGCTCCATTCTTGACTCCACACAACTAGTAAGATGTGTGGGCTCATCACTGAGAATCAAGAAGGACGCAGGAGGTAGATAATGAATATAGAGACAAATGCTAACAACAATCCCTTTGAGAAATTGTGACTCCATTCTTCATAATGGTACTGAACCAGTTTCAAAAATGGCTTTCACTTTATGAGTCACATGCTAGACTTAGACAGTTATGTGGCCTACTGATTGATAAGATATGAGGTTAAGGGATAGTTCTCTCTTCACTTAGGCATCTAAATTACGTGTTTGGGGATTCTATAATTTGTAAGCACTATAAAATTTTGTATTTTTGAAATGACTCCCCCTATGGCCTTGCCCCATGCTACTAGTGAAAAGCAAGGGGCTCATCACCAAAGGCAAAATATAGGCGAGTGAATTTCTTTTTTGTCTTTTTTTTTTATTTTTTTTGTTTTTTTTTTTAGAATATTTTGCAATGTTTTTATGCTTGTATGAGAATGAACCTCTACGCTTTGCCCCATGCCACTTATAAGAGGCAAGGGTTTATCACCGAAGACAAGATGTAGACAAGTAAGGGCACCTTCCTCCATTCCCAGTCTCACATTACCAGTAAGAAGTGTGGGCTCAACACCAAAGACTATGAAGGACGAAAGATGTGACAATGAATTATTCATAGGTTATTGAATTGATGGGTTTTTTTTTTTACAACAGTGCTTTATATGTGGGAAGAAACGTCTGCCCCCAATCTCAGCCCCACACGACTAGTAGGACGCGAGGGTTCAACACCGAAGACTGAGATGGACGACCAAACGAACTGGGTAACAAAGTTTAGAGCTTTGTTATGAAAGAGAGAATGTATTAGAAGGTGATATATTACCATCAGTAAGCTTCTAGGTATGACCATAGAGGAAAGCAATTGAAAGTGGAAGAAGTATGACACTCACAAACTTAATAGGATTTATACTAACACTTGTCTCATGATGATAAATATGAAGATGTGATTTTGATAAAAAAAATATCTACCAATGGAAATGAATAAATTTAAATTATTCGGAGATAAGCAAGACAAAAGGAACAATGTACATGTTGTATCCTGGAATAGTGAACATCTCAAGGATAAAATTTCTTTAAATGAACTGCATTCATTGGTTCATCAAGATCTTGACCATCTGCAGTGGCCAATTTATAGGCTCCAGAGCCAAATTTAGCTATGATTGCGTAGGGTCCTAACCAATTAGGCTCAAATTTTCCTTTTTTTTCTCTTTCTTTAGTATTATTCTTTTATTTTATTTTAAAACAAGGTCACTAATTTCAAATTCTCTGGGTCTTACCTTTTTATGATAACTGCGTTGTAGTCAGTTTTGATAGACTTGAAGATGATTGAGAGCATTAAGTCATTTTTCATCGAGAAGCTCAAGCTCCTGAAGCCATGACTGTCAGTATTCATCCTCATTAATTACATCTTTAAGGGAGATCCTCAAGGATGGGAGTTCTATCTCAATAGGTAAAATGGCTTCACAACCATAAACAAGGGAAAATGGGGTGGCTCCAGTAGGTGTGCAGTAAGATGTACGGTAAGCCCAAAGAACGGGGTAAATTTGAGTATGCCAATTACGTCCATGGGTGTTGACAATATTTTCCATGATGAATTTTAAGGTCTTATTGGTTGCTTCCGCTTGACCGTTGCCCTGAGGATAGTATGGAGTAGACCATTTAAGTTTGATGTGAAAACGTTTGGCTAGGTCTTTTACATCCTAGTTTTTAAATGATTTTCCATTACTGCAACCAGAGCGGATGGAATACCAAATCGACATATGAGATTATTGAAAATAAATTTTGATATTTGGCTACCGGTAACATAAGTGAGAGGCATAGCCTCTACCCATTTAGTGAAATAATCGGTAGCGGTAATGATGAACTTATGTCCATCGGAAGATGTTGGTATGATTTTACCAATAAAGTCAAATCCCCATTAAGAGAAGGGCCATGGTGTGGTTATCGATTGTAATGCCTGGGAAGGTACATGGATAATATTTCCATGCTTTTGACATGCTTGAAAACATTTGACAAAATGACATGCATCACTTTCCATGGAGGGCCAATAATATCCAACTCGCAGGATTTTCTTGGCTAAGGCGATACCATTCGTGTGTGCTCCATAGATACCAGAATGGACTTCAACTAAGACACTCAAGGATTCTTCCTGATTAAGACATCGGAGCAGGGTTCCATCATATCCTCATTTATAAAGAGTTTCTGCTAAAATGGTGTAACGAGAAGCACGTTGTGCTAAAGCACGTCTATGCATTGGTTTCATGTCAGCAGGAAATGTTTTATCATGAATGAAGGTATAAAGATCGTGGTACCAAGGGTTATTCAGACCCACGATCTCACATACCATAGTGTTTTCAGGAAGATCATAGGCAAGCATTAAGAGATGTTCAACGAGAAAATGTGCCTAGGGTTGACTAGATGTGATTTCTAATAGGGATCCAATGGTTTCCATAGCGTCGGTAGATTTGTTACGAATTCTGGGAATTTGATCAAAGCTAATAATCAAAAATAGCTTCAAAGACTATCCACCATGTGTTTATATGGGATAAGTTTTTCGTCCTTGACTTGGTATTCATCGGTAACTTGCTTGATGATAAGTAAAGAATCACCAAATACAGCTAATTCTGTAAGATTCCAAGATATAGCCAGTTTTAATCCTGCGATGAGAGCTTCATATTCTGCGATATTATTGGTACATGGGAATGTTAAGTGAAATGATTTGGGGATAGCATGTACGTTGGGTGTGATAAGCAAAATACCAGCCCCTGAGCCATGAAGATTACAAGATCCATCAAAAAATAGAGTCCAAGCTGGTGCGATGTCTATGTGTGGAATATCTTCATTAGGAAAAGAGAACTAAAGTGGTTCTGTGCCAGGAAGGGATGCCTCGGCAAGTTGGTTGGAAAGGGCTTGTCCTTTAATTGCTTTTTGAGGAACAAATTCGACATCAAATTCACTAAGTAATACGACCCAACTAGACATTCTTCTCATGAGAATGGGTCTAGACAATAAATATTTGAGAGGATCAATTTTGGCAATCAACTTAGTGGTGTGATTAAGCAAGTAATGACGTAACTTATGGAATGCAAAGGCGACCGCTAAGCATACTTTTTCGATTTGGGAATAACATATTTCGTGCTCAGTAAGTGTTCGAATAAGGTAATATACAACCTGTTCTTTTCCTTGATCATTATGTTGTGCTAGTAGAGCTCTTATGGCATGTTCAGTGGCAGATGTATAAAGCAACATAGGTTTATCGGCAACCGGTGTGACATAAGAATAGGTGGACTAGAGAGGTATTCTTTTAACTTAGCAAAAAGAGTCTTGGCAATTTATGGTTCTAGTGAAAGTGTGCATCTTTCTTGAGCAACTGATTAAAGTGAATGGCACTTGGTCATCCAACTGTGATATGAAAACACCAAATAGATTGTATCTTTCCCTGAAGACTACGTAATTGTTTTAGGTTTTGAGGAGGAGGCATTTCCATAATGGCTTTGACTTTGGCAGGATCCACTTCTATGCCTCTTCGTGAGACAATAAACCCTAATAATTTACTAGAGGTTACTCCGAACACACATTTCTTTGGGTTAAGACAAACCTTATACTCACATAATCTAATGAAAATGCATCTCAACACACTTGGATGTCCTATTCATGTTTTAGATTTTGCTAATATATCATCAACATAATCTTCCATGATATCATGTAACATGTCATGGAAGATGACATCCATTACTCGTTGATAGGTGGCACCAGCATTTTTCAAGCCGAAAGGCATGACCTTATAACAGAAGGTGCCCCATGGTGTAGTAAATGCCGTTTTATGTTGATCTCCTTCAGCAATATGTATTTGATTGTAACCAGAGAATCCATCCATTAATGAGAGTATTTCATGGCCTGTCATAGAATCAATAATCATGTCTATATTTGGCAAGGGAAAGTCATCTTTGGGACAAGCCTTGTTGATGTCCCGGAAGTCTGTGCATATTCTGATGCCAGGAGTTTTCTTGGCAACGGGAACTATGTTAGATATCCATGCTGAATAATCAATAGGTTTGATAAAGTCAACTTCCAAAAGTTTCTCAAGTTCGGCTTTGACAAGAAATGCAACTTGGGGATGCATTTTGCGTAGTTTTTTCTTTACAGGTTTTGCATCTGGATGTACCACAAGATGGTGTACTATAAGAGATGGGTCCAGGCCCTGGCATGTCCTTATACGTCCCACATGCAAATATATCTTGGAATTCAATAAGGAGTTTTGTGAATTCTAGGCATTCTTGGTCAGTACAGACTAATGCCAAGTTGTAAAATTTTTGGTTGTTCAGTGGTGCCAATGTTTATGTCTTTTGTTTCTTCTACAAGCATTTTAGATGTATCCTTTTTGGAGAATGATGCTAATGGTTGATGTAGGTCATCAGTGTCAAGTGTTTGTTGGAATTTTTTGACATGTTTATTAGATAAGGTGGCGGTGAGGTTTTGACTATGGGAAATCCTCTGTTTTTCGCTTTTGATCCCAATTTTCTGAGGGTGAAGGATCTAAATATTTTATCTTTTTGCCAAAATAGGCCGATTCATTTAGATTGATTTCAAATCCTTTTCTATGGTCAGAAGTAGGTATTTGGTTACGAGTTCCAAGGAATTCTTCGATGGCTTCATCATTTTGGAACATGTCCATGGCTGCATGATGTGGGTTGGCCATGGTCTATGAGACTCGGATGTGTAGGCTCAAAATTGATGACATTAATAGAGAAATGTTCAACAGGCGAAGATGTGTTTCAACAAGGTCCTCAAAAACACCTACATGGAGACCTAATGTCATTATCAGAACTGGTGTCATCATTGTCACTTTGAAATTATTATGGGAGCGACATCAAACACCTTGAAAACCTAGACCATGTTTACCTTGATGTTTGTGTGTAATTTATAGGGTCTAAATGACCTTGTTCATTTGGGACCGAGTCCTTTACCTTGCCATCGCATGTTTTTCATTATTCGGTGAGCTTTGGTAAATTAAGGGGACTCATAACATGGAGCAAATTCGTCATTATATAACCAAGATCCTAAAGAACTTGGAATATGTTCGTTGTCAAGATGACCAAAATTTTTCCAAACTGACTGACCCATTTGGTAATTGGGATGGATTCTCAGATGTGGAGCGTTAAGTTTTCCATAACTATGTGAGGATTTGGTGATATAAAAAGAGTCTTCCATCTTTTGAAATTGATATTCACCGCATCCCATGTCAATGATTTTAAATGTGTGCAGATGGGGGGACCAATAGGGTACCCTCATGTGGTGGGGAAGTTAGTTTTGGTAGTCTTAAAAGATGAAGAGAATGGGGTTATAAGAAGAAGGGGGTGGATTGAAGAATGAAGGTTGGTTATTCATAGGAGGTATTTTAATAGAGGAGGTGTGGTTGGATGAAGAAGATTGGCTAGGTGAAGAAGAAGATGGTGTGGTGGAAGAATAATTGTTGCTGGAAGAAGAAGCTTGATTAGTGGAAGAAAATGATTGATTAGTGGGAGAAGGACTAGTGGAAGGTGGTTGACTAGCGGATGATAATGGATTGGAAAATGTGTTTTGGTTATGAGATGATGGTTTCAGATTTATTGTTAGGGAGTGGTATCAGGATCAATGCGTGTTTCATTAGGGATTATACGAGGTGGAGCATATTTTATCTGTTGATGGGACAATAGTGATCATGTCGATACCGTCCTTCGAGGAATCCACAATACTCAAAAAGGTTGGGGATCTGCAACGTAATGTAAATTCCTTGTCCAAATGAGGAAACTTAATTGCATTGATGGAATGTTGATGGGACAGCTTTCATGGCATGAATCCATGGTCGGCCGACAAAGAATGTTATATGCTACTTCTACATCTACCACATGACAAACCGTGTCTAAGGTGATGGGTCCAACTTGGAGAGGCAACATGATTGTGCCTTCAGACCTTCTTTCGCTATTATCTTACCCACGAATGGTTATGATATTGTTTTGTAAATCATTTTTAGTGTAGCCTAGACAACGTAAAAGTTTCATGGAACAAATATTTAATGTTGATCCATTGTCAATTAAGACGCACTTGATTTTACGATGAGTTACATAACCCTTGACATATAAAGAATGATTATTAGTGATGTTGGGATTAAGCAGGTCAGCAGGACCAAAAGATAAAATAGGATTGGGGACCGTAAGATGTGCAATTAAAGCCTGGAATTGTTGTGAATTGATGTCCTCTGGGACATGATCATTATTCAATGTTTGCATAAGGATGCGTTGTAGTGCGGGGGAAGAATTAAGTAATTCCATTATGGAATTTTGTGCTGTAGTATTCTCAAATTGTTTGACAATATTGAATGGTGGTGCAGGTTGTGGAGTGGAAGTGGTTGTGGAGTTAGATGGTGGATTAGGATGTGGTGTGGGAGAAGAAGTAGCATATTTTTTTGTGGTAGGGACCCATACATTTTTTTTCTGGTGGTGATCACACTATCAGTTTTGATCTTTATTGTTGCCACTAAGTTTTGGTCATAGTCTATGGTCGATATGACTTAGTTATACTCAATGTTGCTTGATGATTAGGCCTTATCCTGTGAATTATCATTGTGGTTAGGGAAGGGGTTTTTGGACATGTTAAGTTTTTCATTGGGTGTTTGTTCCTTAGAAGTATTTTCAAATTCTATATCTCCACGTTCAATCAAATCTTAGAAGTAATGGTGAAGTTGCATGCATCGATATGTAGAGTGCCCTTTTATGCAATGGTAATCACAATATTCATTGCCTTTATACTAATTTGATTTGAGTTTTCCTTCTTCGAAGGATTTGAAAATGGGATACATAATCATGTTGGCATTTGCTAAGTGATGGAAGATGCTAGATAGGCTTTCTCCGAGTGGAGTGAATTGTCTTTGCATGTCACAAGAAGGAGCTTCCTTTCTAGGGATTATGATTGGTTCTTTGTTGGATTTAATTGGGTTGAACGTTGTTGTTTTAAATGTTCTGGACATGATGAGAATCAGTAATGCCATCATTGACTATATTTTAGTTTTTATTAAAGAATTTAGATTTGTCCGGGTTCTGAGGGGCATCTATATGAGGTTGATTCCTGAAGGGTGTTTTAAATAAGCCCTTAGAAATGAGAGATTTTTCGATTTGTGTTCCCTTTTCAATGAGTTCTTAGAAATTACTGAGAAAATGCATTTGCATGTGGAATGATAATTCATAAATGAGAGTTGGAATTAAAAATGCTAACCAATTTCCTTTCTGGTATTTAGCAGGGTAATCTGCTTGCAATTCCTCACCATTTTTGTAAAAAGGAGGAAGTGTTTTCATTGGGCCTTTGTCTAGTGTTATAGAGATCGAGCATGGTTATTTTTGAGTCTAAGTTGAAGGAAAAATGTTTGACGAATTTTTCCTATAATTCTGTGAATGTTGTGATTGAACCTTTGGGAAGATGGAGAAACCAATCTAAGGCTTTTCCTCCTAAATTCTTAGGAAATAATCATAAAAGATATATGTCACGATAAGAAAATTCTTGAAATTGCATGTAAAATTCCTTGACATGTTCACGGGGTCACCCTTGCCTTTGTATTTATAAAATTTTGTGGTTTCGAAGGATGACAGAAATGGTGAGCATAATATTTCTGTATCAAATGGGTAAGGACATAATTATCCAAAGTTGAACTATTTTTATTGTTTTTGTAGTCCCTGGATGGTGTCTTTCATATGTTTCCATTCTTGTGCAAATGGAGATTTAGGGGACGAGTTATCAAGGATTTCGTGAGTATGTGGTTCTAGATTAGGGTCTTTTAACCTTTTAGCTCTAGCAGTTTTGTTTTCAAGTGTCTTTTTTAACTCTTGGATTTTGGTGAATAAATCATTGCTCGAAGAGTTATTTGGGTTGTTTGGTATTTCATTATGGTGACTTGATTCACCATTGTCAATAAGTTTTCTTATATTTTCAGTCCCGAAGTTAGGGGGTAATATTTCCCCATGGCTTGGATGCGTAGTAGATATTTGTTCTTGTTTTGCTCTATCACCCTATCAAAATTTTCTTGTCCTTCATTGGTAAGTTCTATTTGTTTGAATTCTTCATCTTCATTTTCATGATTGTGACTATGTGTGAGTACCATGATGAGATAGGTAACTGAGAATTTAGTTGTTTTGGATTTGGCTTGAATAAGCTTGGGATTGCTGATAAAGAGAGTAAATAAAATAAGTTATCTTAATATGATTGTGATATAACTCGAGACGAGCTATTAGGGAGTTTGTGACGTTGTGTAGATTTGGCTTGAATAAGCTTATGATTGCTAATAAGGAGAGTAACTTAAACAAGTTAATCTCAGTATCATTGTGATATAACTCGAGATGAGCTATTAGGGAATTTGTGTTACGTTGTGTATATTTGGCTTGAATAAGCTTGTGATTGTTGATAAGGAGAGTAACTCAAACAAGTTAATCTTAGTATGATTTTGATATAACTCAAGATGAGATATTAGGGAATTTGTGTCACATTGTGTAGATTTGGCTTGAATAAGCTTGTGATTTTTGATAAGGATAATAACTCAAACAAGTTAATCTCAGTATGATTATGATATAACTCAAAACGAGCTATGAAGGGATTTGTGTCAGATGTGATTTTGATAAACTCGATAGTTGACAAAATAAGGAGTGAGCTCACCCAATATTAGTTTGATATAGCTGGAAACAAGCTATAAAGGATTTTTTGACAATTGACATTAGGGGGAGTGAATGTTAGTCACTCAATATCAGTTAGATATAGCTTGAGGACAGGCTATGATAGGATGTAATAAAGATTGGATGAAGTGAATGAAAGCTAATGAAATTGGTGTGATAGTTTTGAAATCTGAAGGATTTTTTGTTGTTGGATTGTTTGAATGTTTTTCTTGGTATTGAATCGGTTAACAAATGTTTTTTTGGAACATGACTAAGGTTCAAAATTTTACAATGAACACATTGGTATCAGCCAAGTTTTATGACAAGAAAAATGCTAAACTATTTTGTTTACAAACAGCAAGCAGTCATGTAGATCAAATTGTTTTGGCTTAGGAGGTAATTCTTCAGGAATGATCATTGTTTCATGCAATCATACAAGTATGCTGTGAAATGGTGGATGTAGGCTCTTATTACTCCAAGAAGATGCGTCCTCTGATATACCCTAGTCCTGATATACCTAATTTTGTACGAGGACAAAATTGGTACGAGGAACCCTTAGAGCACTGGAGGAGACTCACCAATTCTTACTTGCCAATTTCGGAGTGAATCACCACGTCCAAAACAGGTTTTGTGAAAAGGTGGAAGGTGATGGGGGGATGAATGTGTATGGTGTCCTTATAACTCCCCAAAGATTTACAGGGACGATGCCCAGGCTTCATTGTTATAGCTATTTAGGCGTGACTCGCATGCACTGCACGATGGCATTACCTGTAAGTGAAGAGCAGGGGTGAGGTAAATACTGAACGCTGTGATGAGACTAGGTCTCAAAGTGCAATGCAGATGAAAATGTTGTTGGTGCGTGGTAGTGAAGTCCACGTCACCGGTGTAGCTTTGGTGGTGATGAAATCCACCTCGTCTACGTACAAAAACAATGATGATAAAGTGATTAAATGCAAGGTTCTTTCCAACTTGAAATAAATTACTGGCAGAAAATGACAACATACCTGAGCATAATTTTTTTTTGGTTTCAGCAATTTTCTTTAAATGGTGGTATTTTTGTGGAATTTTTGTTGTTTTCGTTGTTTTTGTTTTTGACAGTATTCTAACGACGTGGTTCTATAGAAAACAAATTAGTAGTTATCCTGCAAATGAAATGTTAGAAAAGTGATGGTGGTTGTTTTTTATTTTCCAGATCGCTCGAAGGCGCAGGAAAAGAGCATACACAACCAACAACCAAACAAATATTAATAATATGACAAAGGAAAATAATGATTGAAATGACAGTTGGAAAACAAAGCTAGAGGATCCTGCAATGTTAGAACAAGAAACTAAAAAATTGTGACGTTTCTGATTTTCTAGATCGCTCGAAGGCGCAAGAAAAGAGCATACGTGGATACAATTGGAATAGTTTTTTTTTTTTAAATGTTAATAATTATTGCAATTAATCATGATTGTGAAATAGATAATGATTATTTTCACAAAAAAGAAAAACGATGAAAGAAGAGTGATGAAAACGTTACCTAGAAGTGTTATCGTGGAAAATTGAAATGTAAGGCAAAAAATTAAAAATTTAAAAAAATAAAAAAATTGTTTTGCAGAGCCCAGGTGGCCTCACGTTTCTGATTTCCAAGATCACTCGATAAGTGTGAGGAAAGAGCATATGTGTGAGGTTGTTACGTGAAATAAAATAAAAAATAAAGGTCCAAAAAAACTATAATTTTAGTGTTTTTTGTTAAAAAGACAGGTGTTAGAAGAAATGAAACAAAAAATTTCTATAAGTCTAAATCAAAAAATTATTTTTCCATTGCATAGTTCTTTTTTATACCTTTCCATAAAAAAAATGAAGGCATTCCGAGTTCGAGGAGAAAAATTTATGGCTTCCGGAAGATGGGCTACGGTAGAATACTCTGAATGAAAATTTTAAATGTGAGAAAAACATCCTGTGAGCTAACTTTTTTTTTCTGACTTCTGTACTTCACCTAACGAAGCTAAAATTTTGACAACAAGGTTAAAAAAGAACAATAAACAGTGAAAGAGTTAGATCACAAAATGATTGACTAAAATAAAAGAAAAAATGATTAACTTCCTACAAAGCAGTTATTTTGGCAAAAGTAAATAAATAAATACATTTTACGAATTGGTTGTCCCATGACAGTAAAATGATAAACTAATGGCTAGTTCATGTGTTTCTATAGATGACGAGTGAATAAAAAATCGAAACTGGGAACTAAACACCAAGCACCAAGGAGATCAAAGACAGGATGAGCTTCATAGTTTCATTGTTGCTATAACCTCAGATACACCACAAGACACCTCACAGCAAAAATACTATCCAAAGCGTGAAGGTTAACCAAAGAAACCATAAGGAACAAAAAAAGAAATAATAGCAGAACAATAAAAACAAAGAACAGATAAAACCACTAATTGGGAAATTAATGGTAACATATTGAAAGTAACCAGGCGTGCTAGAATGTGGGCTAGGAAAAATACACTACTAACAAAGAAGTAAAATACCAATAATCATACCTCCTCCTTCGCGTTCCATAGCAAACCTCATAATGGGCTAGAAAACTTAGATTGAGCCCTGATTATGTGATATGTAGGTGCTTTTCTTCAAGACAGAGCAATACCTTCCTGCAACAACGATCCTCTTACTTTACAGTAGATGGGGAAAAGGATTATGAGGCTATTTGGGCATTAGGACGAGGCAAAAGGATGTTCTTTGCTCAAAGGATGCAAGAACTTAGATATGGCATTCAAGCTTATTCTCGTGTCTTTAGAGGGGAGGGGTAAGGTTGTATTTATAGCCAAGGGGAGTGATTAACTTAGAGTAATTTAAGTAATCATGGTTTGAAAATGTGGGCAAGATTAAGTGAGTGGTTTGAAAATATGGGCCAGATTAGGTGAGTGGTTTGAAAATATGGGTTGGGTGAGTAAGGTATATGAGTGGGGGCCACGAAAAATGGGTGAGGATTTGAATTATATTTTTAATTCATAAGTGGAGGATTTTAGGTGAGTGGGGACCACGAAGGGTGGGTGAGGATTTGAATTTGAATTTTTAATTCAATAGTAGAAAAACATGGAGAATAATGACATGTGGGAGGATTGGGTTATTTTTTGGATTTTAGAAATGGATAATTAATCAAATTATATTTGATTAATTCAAAATGTATTTTTGCGGGAAATGAGGAAGGAGAATTAATTGATTTAGGATAGATGTGAAATTGGGGTGTCTACAGAAGAAATAAAAGTAAAACAATGACAAAATCACAATAAATGATTATATTTTTAGTTTGGTACATGAAACAATCTCCTCATTTGATTTTTTATCTCAATTTATAATATGTCAAAATCTACTCAAATCTATAATGCCTATGTAAATTTCATGTAGATATGGTGTATAATATTTCTTATGGAATCAAAAATAGAATTTTGGATGGGAAATGGGGTGGGAGGGAAATGTAAACAGAGAAAATAAGTAAATGCCAAGAAAGGCAACAAATCTGGAGAAAATTTCTATGTGGGTAAATAATATGTAATTCCCCCGACTACTTTGTGACCTTGCTAGAAAATCTGTCCCTAGAAGGTCCTGTTTGTGTGGGCATAAGAAACAACGGTTCACAATATTTTGATTGGACCCTATTCCCTACAAATCAGGAGTAGTATGTCATATTCAAGCCCCCAACTTGCAACCACGCTCTTAGAGGGTGAAAACCTTAACATGGTGAATTACAATAGTCCCGGGGGAAATAATGGAATTTTATTATTCATCCCTCAAAACTACGTACTAATTATGTAATTAATTTCATTTGACTATTGTGTGTGCAGTGTGTGTGTGTGTGTGAAAATGAAGTTAAGGTAATAATTATTCACGAAAGTTTTCTTTAGATAACTTAAATAGAATTAAATTGTTGGCGTGCTATATTGAGAAAATTAATTATGACTTTCACATGTGTAATGAAAATCTCAATAACATTTTCCAATGTGCTTCCAAACTTAAACTAAAATAAAATCTTTGAAATAAGGTAAGGAATTAAAAAAAAAAACAGAAGTATCATTACTTTTGATTTAACTCTTGTGTAGACATGGATACAAAAATCAAATCATAAGGGATAGGAAGACTTTATTTTTAGATATATGCCACTTCAAAACATCTTCTTAAATGTTACATTTGTATCAAATCTCCATTGATATACAGTATATGCTTGTTTCCTTTTGGGAAAAAATAACATAGTAAGTATTCACAACATTTTATCTCGTATTAGAAGATATGGGGTGGTATGCAATGTTACAGGTATGAGATCCTAACACATTTTTTTCAATTCTTGTGTAATTGATTGTAGGGTACTTTTATGATGGGATTTTTGGAAGGGCTCTATGACCCTTGTAACTTAGATATAGAATGAAGATAAAATATTACCAAGTCTATTAAGTATAAAAATATGAGATTATGTAGACATTATTTGGGATAAATGACATATCACAACCTTGGAAATTGTAACAAACAACCAACTAATGTAATCAACCAAACATCTTATGAAACAATCTACCAAGGAAGATTAGAACTTGGCTTCTAACAACCCAAAGGTAATTATAGCTAACCCGAGATGCTAAAATTCCATGTGAGTTTTCATATTAAGCCACCTCCTTTGTTATGGCACTTCTCATTGATATAATTTTTTAGTTTTTTTTATGTGACATAACATTCGAGCCATCTAAATTGGCTTCATCAACAACAATTTCCTCTAGGAGAGGATCCACTACAATACCCTAGAACACATTAAGAGCTTATATATCTCTCATGTTTGCAAATACTATAACCTAAGTCAACAAAACTTGAATCCTAGACCTGTGTGCAAGTCAACAACCTACCACTATAGTGTAACAACTTGTTATAAATTGAGGAAATTTTGAGTTTGTAAAGATAAAAATTTTGACAGTGTAAACATAAGTGATGTTTATCATAGCTTCAACATGCCAGAATTCATATCCTAGCAAAACTTGTCAAGATTCTCCACAAGGACAAAAACCCTCATTCGTTTTCTCCATTTCAAAATAAAAACCAA
Organism: Taxus chinensis; assembly: GCA_019776745.2. Classification (NCBI taxonomy): domain Eukaryota; kingdom Viridiplantae; phylum Streptophyta; class Pinopsida; order Cupressales; family Taxaceae; genus Taxus; species Taxus chinensis. The sequence continues at coordinate 444,552,597 of CM034154.1, forward strand.
ATTTGAAACTCAAAATTTATTGTTTGGTATGGAGGTTAGGTATGTCACCATGTAAGGTCATTCTTAAGGATCTTCCTTCTTGCCCTTGCATTTGGAAGTCTCCTTTTTTAATCTTAAATCATCATTAATAATATTTCATTAGAATGTAAAAAATATTACTTCTTCTAGAATTTTAGTGCTAAGATCCCTTCACAATTTTGAACTTTAAATGTAAACCATCAAAATACAATGTTTTAGTGTTTTGTTAAAATAGTATAAAACAAGTTTTATAATGTATCATTGTTAAATTCAATAGATTCAAGTACTCTAAAATAATTATTTTATATAATAAAATATGATTTATTAATAAATTTTATACATAATGGTAATAATTAAATATATTGCTAATTAAACTAAATTATAAAATTAAGTATGTATTGCATTGGCCTTTGAGGCTCCAATGAAATTGTATCATATATCAGGTGCAAACAAGATTTACAAGGACAAATATGCTTTGTCAATTAAATGGAAATCAATAGACTTTGTGAACATGTTTGTTAATTTCTATGTAGTCCTGTAAATAATTGCACATCAAAACAACATGAGGTAGTTTTGGATGATCTTTAGTGTGTGTTCTCATATTCGTATAATATTTAGTGGATTTATTAAATGCATTTGAGATATAATTCTTATTCAGGCCATGAAATCCTACATAATTCCCTGCCAAAGCAAATACATTTAAGGGAAAGAGATTGAATTGCACAGACGAATTGTAGCATTATGATATTTGAGTGTGTTTGCATTGATGGCTAATAACCATCTGAAATGGCTGTCACAATAGTTGTAGCTTCCTATGAAATCATCACTAGCAGGTATGTTGGTCATAGATTTCCATGCCCTGAAAACAAAGCTCTGAAGGTTTTGGCTAGAAACTGGGAGTGGATTTTCGTAGCCTCTTATATAGCATAGCACGAACTTTTTTGCAAGATGCAAAAACGTAGACAGTTTGAGAAAGAGTTTTTTACTGAGTGAGGGAATATTAGAGGATGGTTCACATGGTAACAAGGTTAGAGAATTAGATAATCCTTGAAAAAATCATATTTATGTGCATATCATGTAATCATTGTTGTCAATGAGAACACATTTTCTTGAGGTATTTTGTCAAACAGTTCATGCACCTTGTGTATGGCTTCCACAATTTGCATACACAACTACAAAAGCATTTGCAAAAACAACATCAAGTAATAATTGGATTTCAATTATGCTTTGCACTGGATGTCCATAATATTGTTCTAAAGTTTCCATATCAGTGGCACCATTGTTCTGATATAAAAGAGTAGGGGAATAACTCTTAAAAAGAAATAAGGGAAAAGCTATGAAACCAATCACTGTTTTGATGCTTCTTGCCATAGCTAGGCTTGCAGAATTTTTCATTTGTTATATGTCTTACATGGGACTGCATGCTACAAAAGAATAGAGGGAAATTATAGATTTTACATTTATTCGTTTTTGGCCAATTTTCATTTTGAGACAGATTAACATGGGGAGTGGGACTTCTTGCATGTCAAGGGATTCAGCAGCAGTAGCCACTAAAATGGCACCCCTAGGGTAGTCAAGTAGTTATTTGGGTTTCCATTGAAATAAAAACTAGAAAGTAAACGTAAAAAATAGATTATTTTAAAAATTACCTAGAATTGCAATGTGACTCAAGGGTAGGGTCCCATGGACAAGTCAAGTGACATAATAGTTATTGCAAAATTGGAAGCTAGAGAAACTAACCATTTGCTGAAATGCAACTCTATAAAGAGATGGGATACTACAAACTAGTTGTTATCTATGAAAATCCCATTTATTCAGGATGTGAAGACATGGGATACAAATTTACAAATTGTAAAATACATTTAAAACACAAACAAAAAAACATCCATATTAGTTTGGAAGAAAATAGAGGAAGGGAGAGTCAAGATTGACAGGGAATAGCTTGGATAAACTGACACAGGAATACATTTATTAAGAAGTATCGAAAGACTCAAAATATGTGGATTCAGATAATATTAGGTGGATTGGAATTAAGTGAGTGGTAGACAATTCCACGTGGTTTAGACCATGACACAGGTCATCACGAGAGTCTTTTTATCTACTCTCATTGCTCGGTTATCAGAAACTTGCACTTTTTATTCCTTTAATTTTTCTTCAGGTTTGGAAGGATATTGGAAGCAGTGTGAGAAGGGAAACGGGTTTCTAAGGGTAGCTCCACTTTTACAAAGATGCCTAAAAAACGCTATACGGATGTGAAGATTTTTTAAGAGTGAGCACTGGACGCCCTCCCCAGTGAGGGATTTTCCCTCCAGTGTTTTTCAGGATATAACCTCCTGTTTCCTCGATGTGGACTAGAAAATTGCAAAGCTTATACTAGAAAACAAAAAATATCGTCATCTTCCCACATATGTTTTATCCAAGGGAAAAAGGATGTGGATGTGATGGATGAAAGGAAAATGACATTAGTGATGAACAAAAGATGAGCCTAACAACACATATTATAAGGCAAGATTTAGACTAAAATAGAAGTGTGACCAAATTCTAAATAATACCTAACAACATATGAACCCTATGTCTCTGTGAGAACAAATTGTGTGTGATTGTGATGGTTAATTACCATTTTAAGTGATGACTTAATGGGTAGTATGTGAAGAAAGACTATCTAATGTATAGGTAGTGATTTAAGTCAAATAGATGGATGGAGGGTGAATGGAAGGCTAATTCATGCATTTCTTCACTGTTAACTAGGTATCTATATCCCCGATGGAGATGCATATGATTCTTATCGCAACATTTCTATACTTCCATATAGGTGTCCATATCCCTGGTAGAGATGCTGGAAACACCCCTAGAGAGAGTATTGAGGTGGATTTTATTTGATATTTTTTTATATGATCTTTTACTTTTTGATATTGGTGTTTTTTCATAAAGAGGTTCCAATCTCTTGAGAACTCTCAAGGGGTTAAGAATCACTAATGGTGGAGATCTAATTGGATAGTTTGTAAAAACACATGCCCAAGGGTCTTTACCAGGGATAATTTTAGTGGTGAATATTCGTAATATGGTGAAAATTTCATTTTAGGAAAATTTGAAAAGGTAATTTTTTCAAAGCGGGTCGATGTCCTGTTCGCTTAAAATTTACTGTATATTTTTTTGGGGTCGGCTTCACCTACATTTGAAAACATCTCCTATAAAAACCTAGGTGATTCGTCGAGTAGTATACTACGGTACTACCACCATTAGCTTACCAATACCGTGAACTCGCATACTTTAAGCACCAGATATTGTTGTTAGCTTGTTAGTAGTTTAGAGTCAGGTGACAGATGATATTTACTGACGTGCGATCCATTGAATTTGTTGACACACAATAAAGGGGTTATCTGTTGACGTGCAAAAGGGATAATGTTGACGCGTGACAAGGAGGTATTGTAGACACGTGACAAAGGGGTAATTTTTTGACGCACGACAAGGGGGTTTGTTGTTGACGTGTGACAAGGAGGTATTGTAGATGTGCAACAAGGGGGTTAGTTGTTGACACGCGATAGGGATATAGGTGACATGCGATAGGGATATAGCTGATGTGTTGTTGACACGTGACTGGGTTATTTGACGCATTGTTGATGTGTAACAAGGGGGTTAACTGTTGACGCGGGATAGGGATATAGTTGATGTGTGAAAAGGAGGTATTACAGACACATGACAATAATTTTATCTCTAACGCACAACTTTGTTCTTTTGCTGACGCAGGTTTCTATTCAAAATAATGGAAGGTGCTAGTCCTTATAATGCGAAGACCCTAAAAGTAACTAAGAAATCTTAGAAGTCCTTGTTCAAGTATTTTGGAAACTCTGCTGATATAGATATTGCAACTACCAACCATATAGATGCCACCAGAAAGAATCAGAATACTGACTATGTGGAAGGTAATATTGAGGTGGACATATATTTTGCATAGTATCAAACAAATGACACCTACGATAATATGCTAGATCTTGAAGATATAATTGTTGAGATTTCAGATCCTAAAGATATTCTTCCTATTGGAGTGCAACCAAGAGTGCATCAAGATATCACACATAAAAATACTCCGCAAAATGGAACACAGAAATCAAATTCAAATTCTGGTTCATGAAAGAGTAAACTAGGTGATTGTGATATTGCTCAAAATTCTACTTAAAAAAGTAAAACATTGAAAACGAACAAGAATATTTGGACCGTTGGCAGGACATACAAGTTTGATTGGGATACCAAATTTATGTTTATCTAATCTGTACAATAATCTAATTCAGAAGAGATCCCATCTGAATGTACATGTATAATATGTACGTGGAAATTAGGAAAGTAGAAAAAAATGCAAATGAAGCTAGACACTATAGAAAAACATTATGGAAAGCAATATTTGACTGTAACGGGGGAGGATGGCTAGAAACTCAAAACACACAGGTGAAAAACTAAAAAAGAATGCATGCATGTTAAATACGTAGCGTATTATGAAGCAGAGCAGAAAAATGTAGACATCTCGTGGAAAAGGGAGGAACGATCACATCACAAATTTGTAATATGAATCAAACAAATCTACATGAAAAACTCATACATTTCTCTACTTTATTTCACATACTAAAGAAAGGAAGACCGGTTTCGGATTTCCTTGATTTCAAAGTTTTGTATCAATATAATGGAATGTCGAACGTACCTCAGTCTCATTGGTCTGAAAGTAGTGGAGGGGAAATGGAAAAATGACTTTGGATGATAGAGAAGGAAGATTTGAAAGAGAATTTAAAAAAAAAAGTTTATCTCTCTTTCAATTGATGAAGTGACGACAATCAACAACACTGCATGGGTATGTATTCACGTCTATACTTTAGAAAATCATATAAGGACACCTCATCTGCTGGGTGCTATGAAAATGGTTGAAAACTATAATGTCGAAAACATACATAAAATATTTGTTTCTCATTTGAAAGATATTGTTGAAATGACTGATTATGAAATTGCTACGAAGTTGGTATGTGTCGAGCATATGGTGAATCTGTCATGCAGGGTCACCAAACAGGGTTGTGTGTTAGATTACAAACAATAGTGGCCTCATATATGCTACCAATTCACTATAAGGCTCATAGAATAAGTTTAGTATATAAAATGGTAAGCAACTACAAAAATGTTGCTAAATTAGAAGACCTTATAAGAGAAATCCATGCCTATATGGAAAGTATCCCAAAGTAATTTCTTGAGTTCCAAAAATTCACAATTGGAATTATAGATGGTAAAAAACTTCTGAAAGATGTTGAAACGAGATGGATCTCTTTGTATGAACCTGCATGTAGAGTTTGTGAGGAGTATCCTTCGTTAGTTGGTTTCACGCACAAATATTGTCATGAAGTTGATAGGGTGAGGGACTCGTTCCATTTAACTGATTTGGAGACATTGCTTACATTGGTTGGTATTCTTCTAATGTTGCAGGAGATCAATACACTGATGAAGCATGCACATGGGAGATTAATCTATATTTTAGATTTTATATGGATGAGAAAAATAGTATGTCAAAGTATTGATATCTTGTATTGTTCCCAAGATAGTTTTGATACACCGTTTTTGAGAATTGGAAAGCTTTATTAGATCTTAAAAATCCCAGTAACTATTTGAGATTTAATATGCATGATCACCTCTGCATCATTGTTAATGGGAGGGACATACCACTGCACATTTTGTAAAAATATCAAGATATTATAGGATCGGAATGAGAAGATGTTCCCATGACACGTAATCTCTTTGAATCTGTTATAGTTGAAACAAGAATAAAGCTTTAAAAAATTCATAATCCTTATCATCATAAATTATAAAACGTTTCTTCAAAGATAAAATTCTTGAAGCAATGGGTGTGATGAATCCTAATTTTTGGAATACTTAAGGTGGTCATGCAAAATTTATAAGAAAGAATTTCCATAAATCCATGGGTATAATAATGGAATATTTCACAAAGACTTCAGATTCCAAGGGTATGGAAATCAAAGGTATATATTGAATGTTGATTTGTTAAAGTTTCAATCAACAAATTTTGCAACAATGAGGAACCAATATAAAAATTTAAACGAACCTTCTGAAAGTGGTGCTATTACTAGGTTGTGGCGAGGAATCTATAAAAGTTCTATCTTACAAGGAGACATCAGTGAATATTTCATATTATATGAGTTATGCCAAACAATGATATTGGTGTCTGTGGAGGACGAAAGATTTTTTAGTGATTTATCATTTATAAAATCAAAACTGAGAAATAGTTTGGATAAAAATATGGAAAGTTGCATGAGGTGTTATGTATCTCGCTACTCCATGGAAATCTTTCCTTTTGACAGAGCAATTGCACATTGGAATTCCCTTTACAAAAGAAGAGGTGTGAATAATACAGCTACAAGTACAACTGTTCACAACGATGAGAATGGAATTGGCACATCGTCACACTTTACAAAAGAGAACATCGAATTTGAAGAAGCGATTGATAATGGATTGTTTCAACTTTAAATAGGTATCTTCTTCACCTTACTATTATTGTTTGTCACTTTAAATTTTGATTCAGCTCTTGTTATCATTAAAAATGTTACAGGTATATATATTTACATTTATTTAAAGACTATTATTTTATCTTCTTTTTTTGAAAACGTGGGTTAACATCTATCTGAGGAAGCTCGCACTTCTCGTGACTGACAATGTCAGGCAACTCACCCATCTATCTTCTAATCCACTTCTTGTGTTGAGTTTTCTTAAATCAAAGATCTAGCACACTACGAAGGATGATTTCACAACCATCTAAAACACTAGAGGTAAATTAAACTCTATCATATGACATTTCTTGATTTTTTACAATTATGTTTAATTTTTTTTTATATTTGCAAAATGCTTTGATATATTTTTTAAACTTTGTGGGATAAAATCACACAATCGAATTTTACAAAGACGAAGATTTTTCCATATTATACAATTCATAATCCATGATCCATTATACAATTCATCATCCACGATCATGCTTGAAGCTAAATCTATGTCCACATAAAATTCATCATCATCCATATATATCATATCATAATCCTGAAACTCTAATTATTATTAAATTCATCATATCATTATCATAATCCTGACACTCCAATTATTATTAAAATAATTATTTATCTATTTAACATGTACAGAAATGTCTCTGTCCTAACAAATTATGTTTTTTTAAAACAATTATCCATTATCATAATTTATCATCATCTATATCCATTCTAATGTCATCATATCATTACAAGTATAGAGAAGAATATTTTGGGAACATTTAAATGTCTCTGTCGTACTACATCCCAAATTTTCTTAAAACAATTATCCATTATCATAATCCAGATTCCATGATCGTGCTTAAAGCTAAATCTACGTCCTCATACAATTAATGATAATCCATATCTATGAGACTATGATTCTATTGTAATGTCATCATCCACCTCTAATGCAATCATCATTACAAGTAGAGAAGAAACATAAATAGCATATACAATCTAGAAATTCTATACATAATAAATAGGAAGTTATAAAATTAAAGATTATATAGTATTTAAAATTTTCAAAGGCTATCAAATTCAAGTTTCAATTTTCAAATCTAGATAATAAAATTCAAATGTCATGACCATCACATTCAATGTTTCAAATTTTTAAATATAGATTCTATTTTTCAAGTTTCCACACTCAATAATGAAATTTTTCAACCCTCAATTTTCTATACCCCTTTTCACTCCTATACTCCTTTCCCCAATGGCTTCTCCGCATGTACCCCTTTCCCCAATGGCAGGAATAATCCCAGAACTTATGATATATTCCACAACACTGTCTAGATTCATTAAAATTATTTCTTCTTACTTTGTCGCATCTCCATGGGATAGCAAATTTGGATCAGCAACTGCCTTGGTTTTGAATAAAATTTTAGGGTCGAAGCCATGCTCTTTAATTATCTGCTTCAGTGTATTATTTTTTTTTATTAACCAAAAAAATATTTTCCTTCAAATTCTTCACTGTGGATAAACTGTTCTTCGCGGTTTCCAAGTGAACTTGGAAAACCTTTTCTTGACTCTTCAATTTTTCATATTTCAACTGCACAAAAAAATTGATGTCAATTCAACATATTACTAAAATAAGAAAACTTCAAATTAAAAAAATATATTGTTTGAACGTGATAATACTTGCGACTTATATATCTCTCTCGGCATTTGCAACTGCTACCAGATCCTTATCCTTAGACTATTTGTTAAAATATATCTGGGCCTCAGCACTAATATTTGTAAATTTGTTTAATGTCTTATCCAAAATGTTGTCTTTATAGTTGTTGTTATACGTGACAATCCCACTTCTTACTTGGGTAAGTAAGGAATCCATCTTCCTAGGTTGATTCTGAACTACATCATATAAACTATCCCTTTGCCAATAATTTTCATAATGACTTATTATCTCATTGATAAGTACTTTAACCCTTCTCTCCCATTTTATAAGATGACTAATATGAGGTAGAATAAACTCATTGACATGGGATTGAAAATGATAACCAATTAAGTTCTCTAAAGAAAAAGGTAACAACTGTTCACCATCTAAATCTGAAGAAGATGATATCACTGGAGAGGTATGGGGGCTTTCAGGTTGATTGACTACTACTTGTTTCTGCCTTTGGGTGGCCTGATCCTATTTGTGATAAAATAAATCAGTATTCAAAAAAATAAATCTAAAATGAAATGTAGTAGTGAAAGTTGAATAAATTATGTTGAAATAGAAGTATACCTGCTGGCCTTGAATCATCTCACGTGTATTGAAAAATCCTATTGGGTCATTGTTATCAATGCCTAAGTAATATTCATCTAAATTTATATTATTTAAAACTGATATGCCCGTTGCGTTGGGCAAGCCACCAAGTGAGAGGGTTAGAATTCGAAATGAGGAGGAAACGTTTAGTGTCTCACTAGGGGCTGGAGGAATTGGCATGCATTTACCAATGTTATTTTTTCCTAATCCTCTGGTTGGCATTTTGAATATTATTTGTGGAGAAGGGGGTGGTTTCACTATTTGTACAGAAAGTAGAGGACTGCAATGTGCTGAAAAGTTCAAGAAAAATCATATGAAAAACTAGAAAACTACACAAAAACTATGAAATTAAATGAAGTACTATTCAAAACTTGTACCTTATTGTTGAGGGGTAGCTTGTCGCGGTGCTTGAGGTGGCTGTGTTGGAGTAGTAATTGGTGTTTTTTGAGTTGTCTATTGCTGGGATTGTTGAGGTGGTTGTTGAGAAGACATAAATGCATGCGACTGAACTGAGTGAGTTGGGGAAGACGGTTGACTTTGAGAAGCATATTTTCTAAAGTCCCTACAATGTCATCAACATACGATTGTAGGTCAATTCAATATGGTAAAATTTAAATGGGAAAATGAAAATACAAATTTGAAATTTGTAAATAATACATGTAAGGGTATTACGTCTCTGGCGGTTTGGAGATGAGTGAGCTTCCATTTCAGATTGTGAATCTCCCGATGCCTCAGCGTGTTGGCTTCTTCCTCTTGATGCCGCCTTTTTTCAGGGAAGGGCCTCCAAAAATATTCTCTGCAAATAGAAAATAGTTAATGTCTGTTGTCAATATAATGTCGAAATACAAACTTTAATATTTTATACATATTATTCTTTAAATGGAATTGACAAATTCATGAACGCCTTGTCCATGCAAGTGGGAATTGGTTTGTCTTTTAAATTTAAAAGAGCCTTGTAAAAAAGGCCAAGGAGATAGTTTGTGGTGTAAATGACTTGTTTTTATAAAAGATTTGCATTTGTAACGTCATTTCTTATTTTTTTTATAAAAAGGTGCACAAATCAAAAATTTTCTTTGCAATAGTTATAAGAATGTATGTAATGGCCCAGCTTAGTATATCTATTTACCGACCTTGCAAAACTATTCTGGATTGAAAGAAGGAAATCATAGCAGTAAGAAAGTGGTGTGCAATTCCTTGTGTATCCACACCACATCTGGATTTATTGACATGATCTGTAAATGCCAAAAAACCATTGGAATTAATATAAATTTGAATTGTATCAAAATCAAAAACTGAATATAAAATGACGAATGAAAACAATTTACACTTATAATCAACATGGAAACCGAAAGAAGATTCGAGGTGTTTCTTATCATCTTCGACAAGTGTTGCCTTCGTTGTCCCAATGGGTACATTTTTGAATGGGAGGCCTATAAACCAATGAATATCAATTGGCTCGATACTGAATTGAAACAATCGGTCATCGTCCATAGTAACATTAAATAGGTCATCCTCTGTATTGTACAAGGAGAGAAGGTAGTTCAAAATATCATGGTCTATTTTGAAATGGGGCATCTTAATGAGCCCACCAAACTCACATGCATTGATCAAATCCTTGTATTCCGAATTCATTTGTAAAATAGTCTGGATGTGAGGGCACAAAGGGTTCCTGTAGAGTATCTTGCCCATGGATATGGCTTGTGGGTTGACTGGATTTTCCTCTTAATTTTTTTCTTGGGCTTGGGATGCACTTGTAGTCGCCATTGTAGTTTTCCTTGAGCTTGATTGTACCTAATTTGGATAATGGATTCCTGTATACAAGAAAATTTGAGAGCCGGAAAGTGTAAACGTGAAAATGACCGCTGAGAGGGTATTTATAGGACAAAATGCATGTCAACAAGGGTCGTTTATGCACGTCAACAAGGGTCGCTGACACGCGTCAACAAGGCTCATTAATGTGTGATAACGACCCTTGTTGGCATGTCTCAATGACCCGTGTTGACGCATGTCAAGAAGGCTCATTGATGTGCATTAACAAGGCTTGTTGACATGCATCAACCACACGTCAGTGTCTACAACTATGCAGTCTCTCTAACTCAAAAAAAGTGGGTGAAAAGTCATTTTTGAAAAATTGGTAAATTCACCTTTCAGTGAAACCGGTTTCAAGGATATTCGCTAGGTATTTCCCACCTCTAATTTCCAAGAGGCCTCTTAAAATGAACCCTAATATTCACCAGAATTTGATTGGATATTTTAAAGTGTTTGAATCTCTAGGAGGAGAATTGTGCTTGAATGTTGGAGGTAATGATAGACTAAGGTCACACGGTTTTAGTAGGTATTATTGACTTATAACATGTATGAGAAAGATGATCAAGTGTTCAAATGAATGGATTAGATGAGGATATGAATGTATGTGATGATGGATGGAAGGAGGGTGTGTGGGAAGGAAATAAAATACATGCGCAGATGGAAAATTATGTACTCAATCCATTTTTTAGTTGTTTGGTGTTTGTAAGGGGATTAAATGATTTCTGATTGGGTTGAGTGGTTGGGATGGTAGGATCAATAAGAGGTGTTATAGAAATGGGTTTTGATGGAGTAGTGAGAGGTACGTTATTAGTGTTATATTTATATCATAAGCTTAAATGTTCTATATTTTGATGAAGGGAGATGGGTTCGTGAATGTCTTATTCATGGATGTTTAAGCCTTTGCCTCAATGTTTCATATTAGCAAACATATATTTGGCTATAGAGTATGAAGTGGGTGGGGAAGATTATGCCTTGTGGTCATCATGAGACTCAGGGTTGTAGTTTTGTTATCAACTAAGATACCAGACTTAACAAAGGATGAGAGGTGAGAGTTTTTCTGGTTTTTGGTTGGTGAGGGATGTTTGGATGTACGATGAGATTTTGATGATTGAATATGTTTGGGTGTTGAGTGGGATTTGCATGGTGGACAATTTTTAGGGAGAGGATTGGGATGGAAATGTGGTGGATAAAGAGGTACATGGAAAATAATCCCTTGGTTAATGAGGTTTTGAACATAAGACATAAATTTCATGCAACGATTGGTTAAATGTCCATGGGTGTGATGGAAATCACAATAATAGTGTTCCTGATACCAAGATGGTTTAGGAATTTTTTGATCATGTGATTTTATTGGGGGATGGATGATCATGTTGAAGGTTTTTAGACAATGGAATATGGTGGTCAAGGTTTCTCCTAAATGAGTGAATTGGTTTGCATTAAATAGTTTTGGGGGAGTCAGGAGTAAAGGTGTAGGATTAGATGGATTAAGAGATGTTTTGGTTGATTTGGATTTACGATTTGGATTATATTATTTTTTATTAGAAGATGAAGGGGGTGGATTACGCCTGGGGCCCGAAGTGGATGGTTTGGGCTTGAAGGCCAAAGTAGATTTAGTTTATTTTTGATTGGTTAGACTATGTGGTTTTGAGGTAGATGGTTTTGGTTCAAGATTAGATTGTTTGGGATTTTTAGATGAAGGGGATGGGGTAGATTTATATGGAGAGGAGGGGCATGATATGGGGGTCATAGTAGATTTGGGTGATGTTGGGGATGAAGGAGATTTGAGATATGGGTGTGGTGTAAGAACCACATTAGATTTGGTCAATTTAGGGGATGATTTCGATGAATGTGGCATAGGATACTCATTAGATTGGGTGGGAGATGGGGTGGGGAAAGGATTGGGATTGGATTTTTAAGGTTTAGGAGTTAGACACTTAGGATTCACATTAGATGTATTAATATTAGGGGATGGTGGATTTGAAATAGGATTAGAGGATAGGATAGTGTTAGATTTAGGTGATGAAGGGGGTGGATTATGATTAGGTGTGGATGAAGAGGATGAGGGTGGCATAAGATAGACAGTAGATGGTTTAGGATTTGGGGTAGAAAGGGATGAGGGTGAATTGAAATTCATGGTGGATGAGATATGATTAGGCTTACGTGATGGAAGGGATGAAATAGTCTTAGAGCCTGAATTTGATGGTGGGTTAGGGGATGTGGAACTATCTAGGAGAAAGTATGTAGGATTGGATTGGGATGATTAAGATGACAAGCATTGAGGAGTAATATGAGATGTGGGGGATAATAATTTTGGGTTAAGTTATTGGTATTTTTTTGGATATGTGAATGGGACATGATTATAGGTTTTACGATGACTAGATTTAGGAGTTTAGATTTTAGATGGTAGAGTATTATCTGCATGATTTTTTATGGGAGGAAAGTGTAGGTCATGATGATTAATAGGGTATTTAGATGTTGGTATTTTGGATGGTTGTGTGGTCTTTGGATTTTTACCTATATTATCAAGGACATAAAAGAGGTCCTCTTGGTCTAGGTCAAATTTAGTGAGGTTTTCAAAGTCGATGCAATTGGCTTGTGGGGATAGTGGTTTATGTTGATTAGGTCAGGGTGTGGATTGAGATGATTTGGGATCCTCGAAGAGGAATTTGATGGGGTGAGGGGTAGGAATATTAGAAGGTGAAATTTTGGATGGGGTTGGTTGGGAGATGATGGTTTAGGAAGTGATTGATTGATACATGATTTAATATCAGATATTTGTTGATTGATTTTTTGGATGGTCTTTAGGATATTAGGATCAACATGGGATGGTTGATATGGATGGAGAGGAGGGGATTGGTTGAGGTGGGATGTGATATTTGATATTTTTTATTAAGGTGATAGATAGTGTGTGAGATTTCATGATCAAAACAAGATGGTTGACTTTGATGGGTGGGGTATGATGGCATAGCTTGGTTGATGGATTTAGAAAGGAGGTAGGGGTTTGGATGTTGGTTTGGAGAGGATGGGGATTAAGGATCAAATTCTATGGTTTGATAGGATACACAAGTGATTATATTTGGATTAGGTTGGTTGATTAAGGATGGCAATGGGATTTAGATTGGGATTGTGTGATTAAGGATGGTTGATTATGATGATGTTTGATTGATTAAAATTTTAAGGTGATAGGATGGCTAAGGGTATTCACAATCAAGCAACAAAAATGCAACACATACCCTAACTAGTCAAGTGGGATTGCAATCAAACTATATCCCACTTTTTAAAACCACACACTGATGATGGTGCCACAAACTATCTCTCCACATATGTGTCAATGTGGAATTGGCTAGCGAGTGATCTTCAAGAGTACATCTTCCATGCATTACAGTTTGATATACGGCCAAAAGGTTTCCTAAGATAGGATATACAAGCTCACTAAGGGAATCTCTTATATACCTCATGGTACGTGAGGCCCAACTCCATGTTACAAGGATGTTGTCTAAGGACTGGGTATTAGGATGTGAAATCCCCTCACTTCACATCCTTCTTAAAATAAGAAAGTGCTTATCCAATAACGACATCTCTCCAAGAATTTATATACCCATCTGAAACATAAGGTGCGTCTATGTGCGTGGAGACGAAGTCAATGGTCTCAAGACCCCTAGGACTATGGAAAGTGTCTAGATGTCAATTCCATATCACGTTTCCCCTATAAAAGAAAAAGGGGAAAACTAGTCATTTTTAATCCTTAAGATCATCCTAGGATGCGAGAGGAGAGCATACATAGTTTTTCTTTCAGGTCAAACAAGCAATGACGTGAAAACACACAAGAAGGGTGATAAATGCAAGATAATTAAAAATTAACAATAAATATTATAAGATTGGGTCTTCAAAAGGAGGCCCTACAAAACAAAGGTTAGTAGTTTTATATTTAAACCTAATATTTTTTACCGATCAGGCTACAAAACCAAAGGATTGGGAGTTTTCAATTAAGTGAAATTCTACAATCACAAAAAAAGGTTAGATGAAACAAGATGAATGTCAAAATGGATAGAATATCCCCTTCTCTCTATGATAATCCTGTGAAAACAAAATTCTAAACCTACAAACAACCACTAAGAACACTTGGAAACAGGGATAGACTGTTAGTTATAAGAAAAAACAATGCTTTGGAAAAGGCGATGATTGTCAGGTCTTATGTGCCACAGTAGGGAAAAAGTTCCAAAGTAGGGAAAAGGTGCCAAAGTATGGAAAAGACACCAATACATATCACAAAGGCACTGATGTATGGGAAAAGTTCTAAAAATGGGGGAAAATAAAATCACATAGATTTCAACACTAAATTATAGGAGCTGAAGTATGCAGCATATGCACCAAACTAGGGCATAGGCACTAATTCAGGTAATATGAGCCATTTTGTGCAACATACGTGCTAATAGACAGGTCATATGAACCAGAAATGTATATGTTAGAAAATATTAGTTTGTGAATATAAGAAAACAAACAAATTGTTCTCCTATACTAATCCTTCCAACAATACCTCAGATTGAGAAAGAGACGGAAAGGGGGAGAGAATCAATACCTACACTTACCAAGAAGATACAATGTTCCTCATTTGTCATGTTGGATTCTCTTATGGATGATGTTGATTGCTTCAAATTTTATGGAGATGCTTGGGTAACACCTCCCCTTGATTTTCTTGGATTTATTGATGCTTGAAGAAGGATTAATGAATGATATATTGGATGATTGAAGAGGATAAAATAAGAGCTTTGTTACAGACTTACAAGATTTTCCATCTCCTTTCTCATGGAGGATGATAACTAAATTAATAGTTGGAGGAATATAAAATGGAGGATTAGCTTCTTACCAAGTAGATGGAAGATCAATGGTTGTTGTTACATGAGAGGATTGGAGGATTCTAGAATGGATAATTATATAATTTTAATTCAAAATTCCATGGAGGGAAGAATCTTATATTGAATTTAAAATTCAATGGAAGGAGAAGTTTAGAGAGGCTTCTAGAAATAGAAGCCTCTATATTTAGAGGTGGAGGATGCGATTAGTTTAGGATTAGATTAATAAAATATTATTAGGGATGTGATTACATGGAGAGGCTAGGTGTAGGGTAGGTTTAGAGTAGGTGGTTAGGTGAGTGTAGGAGTATTAAATTCCTAAAAAAAATTAAATGAGTTTAGGAAAGAGGTTATTAATAATTAATTTTGTGATTAATTATTATAGAGTTAAAATGGGAATTGTAGGATATAATAATCAGATGATAAAAAAAAATTAGGATAAGGGAATATGTGATAAAAGGGATTAATAATTGATAATGATAATGTTAGGATGTTTACAGGACAAATTAATCGATATTAATTATGTCGATATTGTAGATGTCTACACTAATATCTTGATAAGAATAACAAAGGAGGGACTTGGCGGTTGTGCGCACTTCGGGTGAGCTTCCAGACTTGTCTAGAAGAGGTTTTAGTGCACATATGTATTTTTGCATAAAACAAAGACTACAATGGTGTTTCTTTGATGTTGATATTTTTGGGACATGGATTTGAACTACTTCCTTTGATAAACTAGACAAATTTATTAAATTGCTTAGGGTGAGTTTTCAAGTACTCCGAATCATAAATTTGAATTTGATATTTATTGACATGGTCAATAATAAAAAAAGGTGAAGTAGTGATAATTACATCAGGAATTATGGAAGCATTAACATGATTAGGATTTATATTATCAGGAACAACGGAAGTAGAAACTGATTTGACAAGAGGAGATGAAAGAGACTTAAAGAGGAAAATGGATTCTTGAATGAGGTAATCTTGGAATTCTTCTTGGTTAATCACATGGAATTGGGAAATGATAATCCTCCTTTTTTATTATTTTTTGTAGAGTCGCCATTTGAAGATTCAAATGATTTTCTTGGTCAGCGGAAGAAGACATTTTTTTCTTCATTTATGAGAGAGTGAATATTGCACAAGATTTATTATACATGGTTTCTTCAAAATATTCATCAAGTGAGTATTCATGTAGTCTCTAATCACTAATTTACTCAACAACTATTCCCAAACGCGTCAGCATATCATCCAGTTTAACCTAGAAGTTTACCCAAGGCGTGCACAGGCACTGAGCCCCTTCGTTATGCAAGCTTCATGAGAATGGTCTTTCTTAACACGAGAATCTAATACAACTAGAAAATAAGTGCATACATTCATGGAATTTAAGATGTAACCATTAACTCCTAGCCTAATGCACATGAGCATAGAACAACATGATCAACTCAATGAAACTAGAATCAACCATAAAATAACATCAAGAAAACTTGTAGTTCACGCATATGAACATAAGGAAAATGCACAGATCAAGACCCATCATGTGAGTGTTTTAGAATCACTTCATTATATTTAGTATCCAAAATATGGTATCCAAGATTACATCAAAAGAGACCCATTCATGGAAATGTTCACACTAGCAAAGATTTTTTTACATCACAAAACTCGTCATTACACATTACCCAATATCGCTATATCTTTCCTTTTTCTCTACTAAATCCATCCATTCTTCTAGAATAATCCTCTTCCTTCCCTCTTAACCACTCATCATTATCACCTGTGAAAGCTTGAAGAAAACGGTTTATGATTGGTCTACCACTACACAGGAATATGCCAGGTGTCACCATGTATTTGCCTCAATCGAGTGCCTTTTAGCATGCATGTGCCAGCTAATCCTTAACAACCTCGACTCCTTATCCTTTCATGATAATTGTATTGATGCCATGGAATATCCTTTCTGTGAGACACAAGTCTTTATGGCTTATCCACGTCTATATCTGGTCCCTTTTTCATTTTCTCCCTATGCATGTCTTTTCTTGTTGTCCAAAACTCACTAAGTCCCAAATCCATCATGCATGGGTGTGAGCCTTTGTGCCTCTCCTAGAATTACTTCTACACATGCCTTCGTGCCCTACTTCTGCATGCCACAAGGCTTCGTGCCTTAGGTACTTAGTTACTTTAGGGGCCCAACATCACCCCAACACTAAATTGGTTGTCGCCCCGATAATCCTCCGTGCTTCTTGAAAAAAAAATATTGTCAACCAGAATACTGCTCCAAATAATAAAGAATAGTGATAAAGAGAGAATCTGAATAAAGATTTGAGGAACGGGGGGATGCTACGTGGCCAATTGGAGGAGTTTGGGGAATTCCACATCTATCTTGTCCTTCAATTTCTCCCAGGCCTTCAATTTTGATAAGGCCTTCCCTGGAGCTTCACTTACGACACTTGGTATCTGGTCTAGGATGATTTCTTCCACCCTCCCCTTCAGCGTGTTAATATCCACCCACAACTCCACACAGACACCCTCGAACTCATCCATCCATTCAATGATGGAGTTTTGCATTTCGTTGATTCGGAAGTCCATCTTCTTGCGTTTTTTCTTGATTTTCTCCTTTTGGAATGTGGTGTTAATGAATAATTATGTGCACTCCACCTTGTTTGTGGGGATGGTCTCCTACAAAACTTTGAGGGCTTCCTCTTCCTCTATTACTAGTATGTCGATGATTGGCTCACATTTTCTATAGCTATTGAAGTCCCTATTTACTAGTATGTTTGCCTCCTTGAATTGGTAGAGCAAGTCATCGAACTCAATATCCAGGCTTTAATGGAGACCTTGTTCTATTCTTTTATCTTTGTGAACTTTGAATTTTTGGGGCTTGCGCCATCCTTGATGTTAATAAGTAATATCCCTACAAGGTCCTCGAGGTACTTCATTTCATCCTTGTAATCGGTCTTGTCTTGGCTAACCAATGTCAGAAATTGTCCCAGGATTCTATTTACGAGGGCACCAGCTCGGTCATATACATCCTTTGTTTGCACATGTTCTCCCCTTAACCCTTGGCACAATCTATCTATTTATTTCTCCTTGTTTTTCTTCTCTGTGATCAGGGTTCAAGTAGTGGCCCCTACATCCAAACTGCACCAGATCACCTCTAATGAAATATTCTACAATGCATTGCATGCCTTGATATGTTAGGTGGTTAGTTTAACATCCCCATTTTAAGACACTAGAACAAGGGAATTTTTTTTTATGCAACGTTCTCTGTATTGAATTATACAATTCAAAAACATGTTCAAGTTTTAATAATTGTTCTCTGTCCAATTAATGCAATTTGGATCACACAATTTCTTTTTAAAACCAATGTTCTCTGTTCGCATATTTGCAATATGGAACACACATTTAGTGCCATTCAATCATATAACAGATACCATATGCTACTGTAAATGACTCGAAGAACTACTGATCTCCCATTTTATGGCTCGGAGTTTCAGCGATCTCTCATTTCATGACTTGGCAACTTACCGATCCTTCATGTTAATCCATGCAATATATAATAAATATACCAGGTTCTTTTACCATTTCCAGTTATCGAAGTGATCCATTTAAGAAGCCTATCAGAATATCTGTTACTGATATTCATCTGACATCCTGCATCTTAAACTAGGTGATTAGGACAACGCAACCAGCACTTGCGATACTTTGGCCAAAGATTTTCACATGCTTTACATGATCATATTCCCAGACGTTATACACCTCAATGGAATATGTCCTTCACCTCACTTCATCTGTTATCTAGAATGGTCTTTTTCTTACCTCTGTCAGTCCTTCTATCTAAGGTTAAGCTCTAACCCCTACTAGCAATATGAAAGAGTATAGGAAGACACTCGCGATGACTAAAGGTATGCAGACATACCATGTCGACCCTAGACGAATGCGTGTGTCTAGTTACCTTTAGTCCTCAAGAGTCACCCCGTATACGCGGTCACATTCCTCTCATCGTCTAGTAACTTGGATCTAGCTTCTGTAATCTTGATGATTCGATTCGGGAGGGCGTTGTAACATGTCAGCTACAACATTGTGTCGTCATGAAGGCCCCGCCTTCATGAAGACACCATATTGCAGCTGACGTGTGCCAAGGTCCTACGGAATCCTCTCATCAAGGAATACACATCCAGCTAGAGTGTGATTGGATTTAATCTTAAATATTTAAGATCAACTTTTAGCAACTGTGCTGATCCTTTAACCCTATTGTCCGTTACAGTTGTATATAGGTAAGAGAGACTCAATTTGTCTTATAGCTTGATATACATTTTTACTCCTCCATGCCGAAGGATTGCATAATTCCATCTTAGTTCTTTACTTTAAGCTTCGAACTAATAGTCCACTACAGCTTAAGGTAGTAAGTTCAACCTATTAAACTTATCCAAGTTTTATCCACAACTGTAATCAAATTCAAAATTCCATCTTATTAGACATCATTTAAATGAGGTATAATTCTAAATGAATTTATTCATTTATTCTCCTTAACCTTACTTCAGTTAAGGTCTGTTAACAATTGATATGTTTTCCCATATCTATATTTTCTGAATTTAAACATTCGAGGCTATTAACAGAGTTCGAATACGAAGTTCGGCTGCTCCTAAGTTATTTGATATTCCTTAGCTTTCAAGCTAATCCTGAATACCTTTCAATTAAGAGATCATGTTTACCTAAATCCTTTTCAATGTCAATTTAAAATTCAACTCAACCCAAGTATGAATTAATTGCACATTCCAACTTAAAAAGTTGTATTCCAGTAAAGAATAGATATTATGTCTTTTTAAAATCTATCCACTATCATTTGAATGATTCTCAATCAATGAATAATATTATATTCTCAATCTTATTCAACAATGTCAATTGATAGAGCCATTAAAATATCACACTTTTCCTTGTATTCATCCATAAGATTTACAATCTATACAATTGCCAGTCCAAACAACTGGACTCGTTTAAATCAAACAAAATTTCAACACATAAGGGAAGAAGAATGTAACTTCTTCTTTTCTCATTTCCTTGTAGAGGAATAATAACTATCAAATACCATCCATAGCTACTCAAAAGAAGCATCAGAAAACAACCATGTCTTCATTTTACTCAAAGGACCATCTGCAAAAATTACTTGCATGGGTCAGTTCATTGAACTGAGCATATTAAACACTTACCATTAAAATGAGGTGCTCTTAATTAACTGTCTCAATAAAAGAACCCTACTTTTATGAAACGTTAAAATGAACATCATCCTAGAATTAAGTACCAATAAGGATGAATAACATAACAACCCGATTATCTAATTACCATCCCTATCAGACAAGGATTACTGCCCTCTTTCCCAATTAATTATTACAAGAAGTAATTTCCTTCAAACAGTTCCAGATTACAAACATCTGTAAGAACTAAAAACACAATTATGCAAACTGTTGTTCTAACATAAATGCTATCAATTCCATTCCCTTACATTAGTTAGAGAAAAGATTCACAATAAGATTTTAAACAAGACTTCCAGCAGAACCATTTTCCTTTCCTTTCATACTACTTGTCTAATTCCCATCCATCAAATGCTGAAGAGAAAAGTAGTCATTCACCATGAGCTCGTTGGTGATAATCTTCAAAATTCAACAACAGGATAATACTTCTTTCAATTCAAAAGAAAATAAACAGCAATTAAATGCAAATGCTTACGCCTTAGACAGTACAAAATTCATTTCATAACAAGTATAGAATTTCAGCTGTGTAAGAAAGAATTGATCATTACTCCTAATTACTTATCCTGCACTTTCTTTCCTTTCATCATAACTGAACTAAATAATTCAATCCGGACGTAATATCAATCAATGATAACAGCCCATAAAGAAGTAGACAAATTCAATAACCAATTAAAGGAGGATCATATTACCTCTTCTTATTGTCTAACCAAATATCCACTATTTAGAATAGTAATAATCCAAGAGTATAATTCAATCTGAAATATATATATCAGTATTCAAAACTACTAATTTCCTTTCCCAAAAATTTGACCAGAGTTCATTGCACGGGTTCGTAAGCATTAGTATCAAAGGTACCTCTACATACAATCATTCCTTTGAAATATTTCACTCAACGGACATTCTCGTCCAGAAATATTGAATAAAAGTGTACAGCAACAACAAATCATGCTTTCATTTAAATGATAAGAGAATTCACTTTCCAAACAGTACGTAAGAAATCCACTCATATTCCGTTTTAATGAAAACAATGAAGAATTTACAATCTGTAAATTATATATATATTGAGTTCAACAAGACACAGTGTATAATTTGCATGTTCCACCCAGTCCATTATATAGACTGGCTATCCTATTCCCATTCAAATCAAAACTTCCTTTCAAATAGGCATATACGAATACCAAGAACAAGTAAGTAGAACATCGTATCCAACTAGAGCAAACAATGTAGAGATGCTACTATGCTCTTACTGTTACTAGAAGGATTCATACCTCATACACTGTATTACAACCAGCGGAATAGTTATACAGCAGTCTTGTCAAATATTTTTACGGATTTCCATATCCATTAACGCACACAAATCATAGATAACAATTTATACATTGCTGTTACCTACAGCAAGTTCGACCCATAATGCACAGTGAAGCCCTATTGCCATTATTTCCAGAATTCAAAACAGCAGAAAGAGAAAAATTCGTTCCATTAATTATTTCAGTAAGAAAAACACTCATTTTCTTCAAAACGCAACAAGAATACCCAAGTCGAGTTCGTTTTATAATGATAGCTCAAACCAGAGGTCATACGAATCATTTTATCCTTCCATATTTACAAAAAAAAACACAGAACTTAGAAAATAATGCACACATAGCTAATACATTCAACAAATCAAACCCATATTAGGTAATAGAACGAATGTCCAACACTATCAAAACAAACTCACACAGCATGAACAAATTCATTCGATTTACCCATTTGCAAAGAAATACCCAATTCGAATTCTTTCTTCAACAAACATTTCAACCTGAAAATCACATTAACTAAATCAACCATTCCATTTTTCAAAAAAACCCAATCATAAGAGCAAATTTGTTTTAATGAGACGCTTAAACAAGAGCAAAATGATTTAAGGAGAAGGGCTCAACATGCCTGTTAATTTTTCTTGTGGCTCGAAGAAAACCGCGCCCACAGGAGCTATTCTTCTCCACGGCGACAGCAGTAAAGCTTTCCAAGCAATCCACTAACTTCCTCAGGCTCAAAAATAGCCATGGCTACTCCAAACAACAACAAAAATAACCAAAAATAACAGCAGGTTCGACAGAACCATGGAAGAACAAAATGCAGAGCAACTAAAATCCGATTGCACACAATAACAAACAAATTTCCTCTATCCTCTTTCCAAGGTGAGCTAGTCGCTAAGACCAAGATCATTAACGCATTGAATGCATTTCCTTTTTCCTTATTCCTCACGCCACCGCCAACTCAAGTTGGCGAGTTTCCAATTTCAAATTTTTGCATGTAATCATAGTTTAGCTTCATAGCTAGTTGGACGCCTCCAACTTTTCCATGTTCCCGCAAAACTTGGCGCTGCATATGTAAGGACTTCATTTACTGTCCCATTAAATCTTTAACCTTCCCTCCTTATCCTTTCCATCCACATGGGTCCATACGTCCCCTTCCATAGGTTAGGAATAGTTTACGATTTTTTAATAGTCCATATCTAGGTTATTCACCTAGTTCATAGGTTAATAGGATTTACATCTATTTTCATCCTTATGAAGTTTAAAATCCATATAGGGTAGTAGTTAGGGTATAGGATAAAACTTAGGGGTAGGTTAGGGTTTAATCCCCTAATATTTAATTAATTAGTTTCCAATCAAGTATTTCCGCCTGACAGTCGTATTCAACACAATGCAAGACGTTTCATCCTATGTTCCACATACATGTTCCCCTCACATCCAGGCCCTTATCATCTTACACTATCTAGCATTACAACAGTGTGTGGTTCGAGAATCGAACCTTTTTCATTGGCATCTACGTACCAAATATTCATCCCTGAAATCAGGTGCTGCAACATTTATATCAACCTTCAGTCTGGTTTAGAAGTAAATCAACAAAGCGATCACAAGAAGGCCACAACATACCTTGGATCAATGGAATTGATTCAAGGTTTTTTGTCAATTAGCGAAAAGAGTTCATCAAGCATACGACAAGTCTGTTGTCTCATTAGCAATCATACAAGCAATAATAATTTCTGTCCCAAGTAAACAAATTACGGAAAATAAGGGTCAGATTAGCAACACATCCCTTATAAGATCAAAGATATATCTTAACATATTTATCTTCATTTCTATAGTTATAACATCATGAAAAGTAATTACCATGATAACTTACAAAAATCAAGGCATTACAGTTAGGATCCACCACTTTATATACTTCTCCTCCCTTCTTCTTCAAATAAATGGTCTCGATAGCATGATCGTTGACCTCAAACTCAAACTCTTCAGAGTGGCAGTTCTTGCTCTAACTAAGCATCTTTCTAGTTCTAGGCACACCCCCTTCTTGATCCATCAAATCCCATCCATAAAGTTTCTCTGGTGGGAGGGTGGCCTAGAATCTCGCACGTAGGACCTTCTTGGGGTCATCCACGAAGTCCATATGTGGGGACACGGGTGTTCACCTATTCCTTGTAGCTTTTCACTTTTTCCTCTATTTCTTCGCCCCAGGGGTAAAGCCCTTTTCCTCCTTTATGGTAAAGGAGTCCCCTTTATCTCCCCTTGGGCTGGTGGTCTGAGGTGTAGAGGCCTCACGTGTTGAAATCTTCTCCACCCCTGTAGCATATTCCTCCCCTTCTTCTCACGCTTTAACCGCATCCGTAGCCTCCACCTTAGCTTCCTGCCCCTTTATCTCTGCTTCTAATTCTACCTTAAAAGTGGTGGGGTCTTCTTCCTCTCCTTCTTCTAAGCCTATCATGGGGCTTCATGCATTGTGTTTATTTTGTCTCTTTTCTTCAGGATCTTCCTTCCCTTCCTTCTCTCTCTCGAACCATGGCAATGAGGCCTTGGCACTACCCTCTACCAAATTGTTGGCACCCTTGCTACCATTTTATCGTGTGTAGTACTTCCTCTTCCTAGAAGTATCTAACTTCCCTTCATCCTGCTCATATTCTTCTTCTTCTTCTTCTTCGTGTGTTTCTTTCATGGGTGGGATTGGAATTCCCCATGGCTTTGGAAAGAGGCAGTCCATAACCTCCACCTCAGTTCCCCCATGTGTTTTGGGTGTAGTTGTACGAACACCTGATAGAGATATCCAGTGATGGTAACACTGACCTAGGGGTGCAAGTCTAGAAGGTCTAGCTCTAAAACTTTTATATAGGCAGGTCGAGTGCCATACTTGTATGTAGCGTGTAATGTGTGGACATCAACATCCACCTTGTCTACATAAAAAATCAAATTTTAATTTTCCTTTATCCAGTTGATGGTGTACTTCATATATTTGGTCATGAAATTGAAGGGGAGCTTGCACCATGGCCCCATCTCTCCCTTGCCCATCATAAACTTTGCTAGACAAAAATGTCGTGTAACAGAAAATTTTACTTGGTCCCCAACAACCAGTGGTAACTCATGGTGAATGTGGCACAAAATCTCAAAATCTCCACACAATCGCTCGAACCACATGTTCATCCTAGCCTTATAAGTGCTCGAGATGGTCCCATTACAGGTGAACTTCATGAATTAGATTGCAAGGGACGCGTGCACAGGTGGGTTAACCAAAATGTTCCCATCTGGTCCATCTGGGACACCAATCTCCCAAAACATGATCAATAGCAAGATGGATCCCCATGTGATCTTTGCTCCTACCTCATTTTGCACCTATGCCTCTTCGATAATTCCATTTGCAATAAATTGGGAAAAATTGTAGTGTGCCCTATTAGACACCCTATATGCCATGTACAACAACCTCCAGTTAATATCTGTCCACCTTTCTGATGCACCCAATTTGTAGCTAATGATTCAAGAGGTGAATCTTAATGTTGTGTGTGGAAGATTTGCAATTACCTGTGTCCTACCTCCCTTCTTGTAGTTTAATTTCTTCGCCAACTCCTCAATCTTGGCAATGGCACATAAATCAAGTGTCATATCCTCTCCAGTGTTCCACATGCATGTAACCGTCTGAATCAAATGGCATGTGATCCTCATTCTTCTTCCCACAAAGTAGAAGAAGTCTTCATGTACCCACGACATTAACCACCTAAACAGTGGGGCACGTTTGGAAAAGAAAGGTAGCTCCCATAGCTACAAAACTCCAGTCTTTTGTAGCTCCTTTTTCACCGAGTCGTCAACCTTAGGGTTTCCAATCTCGTCCATCATAAGAGTGTCTGATACTAGGTCCACCCGCATCAGATTTTCATTATCGGATGTTCTATGGTTGTATTCGTTGATCTTGCATTTGTATAACTTTGAGCTCCACTTTTCTGCCTTGACAACTCCATGAGGGTACTGCATTTCAGAGTAAATTTCCATGAGATCCTCCTTTTCCACCACCGATCTCTTTGTTCGAGCCTTATTTGGTGCCATCTTCCTCCTTCTTTCTCTCATTCCCTAGGTGTGTTGAGCAGATAGAATGTTGTTCTAAGGCAAAGACACACAAAGGATGTGCACGCAGGAACAAGGTGCATTTAAAGGCGCAGGAAGATAGGGAAGGAAACGCCTGTCAGAACACTTTGGCTCAGGACTTAGCCATTTTTTATAGATAAGGGTTATTTTTAGAGATAGCATGTGGATAACACATAGAGATGAAGACTTTTGTGACACGTAATGGTATTTTGGGAACAAGCGGTTGATAAGCACCATGCATAGTTCAAGCTAATAAAAATATTTATTCTTAGAGTTAACTATATGACATCTATTATTAGAATGCTTACATGTTGTGCATTCCATTATAAAGGTGCATGGTTATTATCAAAATGTGACCTATTTTGAGAAGTGCATGGGTGGTGAAGGGAAATTTCCCACCTCTATAAATATGTATTGAATTGTGTATTTTAAGAGAGATTGAATTATTATAGAGTTATGATGTTGATCTTAATATGCACATGACTCATGGAGATACTTTATAGTGTAAGAAGTCTCTAGTTTTTACAGTTTTTAATATGATAGAGTATATTGGCTAGATAATGGTGATAGACATAACTAAATCTGGTTCTTATATGGGTAGCCTTATTATAGTTATTGTTTAGTTCATGATTCTTTAAGATCTAGATCTGGTTTATGCACTGTGAAATGTTTACGATTAGTTATGGATCTGAATATGTATTATCATCATCACACTAACATCTTGCACAACCAACTCTAAAGAGGGGTCTAGTACCTTTTTGCACTTGGGGTCAGCACTCAGCTTAGGCTGAGTGATGTGTCAACGTGCTTGACTTTTCTACAGTAGATTCTAGGCTACATCATTGGTTTCATTTCTGGGACCTCTTTTTCAGCTGTTTTCAGGATGTTTCGTGATGAAGATGTCCCGGATGACCCTAGAAAGTATTGAAAAGTGGATAATAAATCTAGAAGAAGAATACGCTCAAAGGTTCAACATTGGATTTGAGTTTGACGCACGTGCATGGGTTGAGCAGAACTTGTACAACTGTTTATATGAGAGTTTCTTTGTTATCTTTCCGATAGATTTGTACGAGTGGCTGGTTATTTATGCATCTAAAACGAATTGGAGGTATCTCACATGTGTCTAGAAGCAGGAAGAATTTCAGGCCCTCTATGATTCTGATTTGATTTGGACATGCATTGTGGACACTTGGTTATGTGGTGTTTTGAATAGATATATTTTAGAGTACTCAATTTCTACTTACTCTTTCCCAAAGGTAGCTGAGTTCTGATCATAAGGAAAGTTATTTTGCAACTACGGTGCAAAGATGCGCTCACAGTTTGTACAGGAAGTTTGACCCTGATCAAACTTGCATAGATTATGCAGCACTATGAGATGCTTTCCTTAAGGAGTTTTATATCCCTGAGTTAGAGAAAAAAAGTATAAGCATGCTCAAGGTTATTAAGCAATGCACTACTCAGAGCATTTGGGAATATGATGCTAATTTCAAAACAATTTTGTATAAGCTTTCATATGATATCCATGCAAGCTAACATGCATAGTGCTTTGTTGGGGGCTTGATCACACCGTTTAGGAGGGTGTTGTCACATAAGACATATACGGACCCACGTGAAGCACTTGAAGCAGCGTCACGAACTGAAGCAGTCGGAAGTATAGACACTGGAGTGATCCCATTCTTGGAAGCACAAATTATAGCTATGGCGAAGCAATTGGAGAAACTATCGGCCAATCCAGCACACGAGACACACACTGGGATTTGGTGTATAGATTGTGAAGTGGAAGGTCAAACTAAGGATAATTGTCCCCACAAGTCAATACATTCATTGTTTCTAGACTACGAGATATGTCATTTAGACCATGATGCAAGCCACTACTCATTATTATAATAGGTGATCACAAAGACCGTATCTTTCTATTGTAACATTTTCTGGTCCACGACTCACAATACAGAAGACTGGAGGTTGATTGGTCAGATCCATGATGCCATCGATATTGGTGTGTGACAGAAAGGGGTATTGAATAAACCTAAAATTAAAAGCCAGCACCATGATTGTGATCACACCCAAGGGCACTATGATCGAAAAGAGGGACGCTTTGAAGGAAGCCATGGCAGATGTTGAGGATACCATGGTGGATTCGAGGGTAGAGTTTGTGGTGGTGAAAGAGGTGAGTTTCCTTGTGGAAAATTTTATATATGTGGATCCCCTGACCACTACAGTTGTGAATTCCCTCATAATATTACTTGTTCTTTTTGTGAGAAGAATCATAACTATGAGGAATGCCCAGACTTGTATGAGCATCTTAGCAAGCAACATAAACATGAGCACAAGGGTGAAAGGATGGTTACAATACATCACGTTATGGAAAATCAATGGATGTTGAAGTTGGCACCAGAACCTACAATAGTACCTATGAAGATTACTACATGTGATGAAGCTATGCACACTAGAGAAATGTTACAAAAAAATCCTACCATTACTAAGGAGGGGGTTTTACATGCAAGATACCTAGATCCTACACATCAAAAGGAGGTTTATCAGGAGACCATGGAGGTGCTCATAAATATTCAAGGTGAAATATAGTGTTTAAAGGAGCAGTTGTGGAATTTAGAACAAAAGAAGGCAACAGAGACAGTCCAACCAGATGTTGATGATTTGAAAGAGGTATGCAAGATGCTTCGCCAGGAGAATATTATTCCATTACTAGGGAACTAGTTAAAGGGAAACACTCTGCACGCAGGCATTGAGAATGGATGGTAGATCCTACATGTTAATCTTCCCCCTCATAGCTTGGATTATGATAAGGAAATCACTCTGAGTATTGTTTTGGATGGGTGACTTTTGAGCAATATATTGATTGACGCAGGTGTGGAAGTGAATGTGTTTACTTTAGATGCATGGGTACAGATAGGCAAACCTCCGTTACAACCATTCTCTAATGTATTGTTTATGGCTAATCGGACTAATGCCACTCCAATCGGAGTTTTAAAGGATGCATCCATTACTATACAAGGGGCCAAGTTCACTATGGACTTTGAGGTTTTGGCACTTGTAGAAGCAGACAACTTCCCAGCTCTACTTGGGTGCCCTTGGTAATGTTGATCTATGGTTCAACAAGGGGTATATAAGTTTTGAGAACAAGGAATAACGTTTTATTATCCCTTTAATAGATGGAAAATCTGCACCTCATGTTAAACCTTTGAGTGAAGAAGATTTGAACATAATTTATGTGCACGTCATTCGAGATCTAGAAGTACTTGAGCCATCTAAGGAAGGAATCCTCCAGTGGGAAGATGCATAGTCTATTAGTGATACTACAAGTATTGCTTGTGATGATTGGGCACAAAGTAAGAAGTGCATTTGCACAGAGGAGAAAACCTCATTATATTAGGTGGATAGGTAACAACTTTGTACCTCGGTACACTGGAGAAAGAGATCCTACAATATTCCTATGCACCATGGAGTAGTGGACGAATAAAGTGGAGAGAAGAAATATGTTAGTGTATACCCTGTGTGGGATGGAAATGTGTTGGCAGATGGTTCTTAGGGATAGTCTCATTGAATGGAATGAAGTAATAATTGCTCTAACAACCCAATTTCTCAAGAGCAATGCACCTACTCAGATATGCATATATCATGGTAATCAACCTATTCATCACCATGTTTAGTACTTTGAGAGACTCTAGATAGAGGGGTAGGAAGCTTTACCACCTTCACTTTGGTTTCACAAACTTAATTCCACTTTGCGAGGTTGTGCACGCATTTGGTATGATTATGTGGAATTACATAGGGAGACTGGAAATTGGTAGGACTTGATTACAAGAATGGTCCAGACTTTTGACTACTTCTCTACTAAACCTCCGATGAGAGATGCATTATGGGTTATGGAACGCTTGACTATGGGAGATAGTGCAAAGGCTGAAGAACTCATTCAGGAGCTATTTGGTGAGGAAGAACCAAGAGAACGTTTTGATAAAATTGATGAGACATATGTTGAACTATTTAAGTGCACTTGCTTTGAGAAGGAGAAAGAAAAGATGGTCTACATAATGGATGATGAAGAAGTAGAAAATTTAGACATTGATCATTCTGAAGGTACGCGTAAGGTTTTAGATAGTTCAGATAACAATGCGCTTGCCTATCATGAACCTATGAAGACCAAGAAAGTGAACATTGGCATGGATGTTGAACTTAAGGAGGCCATAATTGGAGATTATTGGTCTAATTCTGAAGTGGAGAAGATAATTGAGTTACTACGTGATTTCCAAGACTTATTTCCTAGGGGCTACTATGAGTTAAAGGGGGTGTATGATTCATTAGGTGAGATGAATTTTAAGTTAAAGGAAGGTGTGTCCCTGGTTAGGAAGAGACCTTACAAGATGAACCCTAACCTATGCATAAATGTCAAAGAATAAATTGACAAAATGCTGAAATCTTGCATCATTAAGCCCCTAGAAGAATCATAGTGGGTTAACCCCATGGTAATCAGTATAAATAAAGATGGGCTGATTTGATTTGTGTGGATTACAAGGAGCTAAATGTTGCATGTGTGATTGATCATTTTCCTATGCCTTTCACTGAGGAAATATTAGAAGGTGTTGCAGGGCGCGAAATTTACTCTTTTATAGATGGATTCTTTGGGTATCATCAAGTAACAATCTCACGAGAGGATTAAGAGAAGAAAATTTTCACCACTGAATGGGGATTATTTGCATATACAGTGATGCCCTTTTGTTTGAAGAATGTCCCTGCTGTATTTTTGCTCATAGTTCAAGAATTCTAGGATTTTATTCACAAATTCTTGCAGGTTTACTTAGATGATTAGACAGTATATGGGATTGTTAAGGATCATTTTGAAAACTTGAATTTAATGTTTGAAATATTCAAATAGTAAAGCATCTCTTTAAACATCAAGAAGTGTTTATTTTCTACACCTTTTGGAACTCTTCCGGGGCATATCATCTGTAAGGAAGGTTTGTTAGTAGATCCATATAAGGTTGCAGTTATTGTAGGCTTGGATGAGCCTACCAGTCAGAGTGAGGTGCATGGATTCTTGGGCCATACAGGGTATTACACAAAATTTATCAAAGGATATGCAAAGATTTTTGTGCCCCTGGAGGAGTTACTAAGGGGAAAAGGGACATTCTACTAGAGAGAACCCCAGTAGCATGCATTTGAGGAATTGAAAGAGAGACTTACTACAACACCTATTATGTGTTTTCCATCCTGGAACCAACCATTTCATGTACATGTGGATGCCTCTAGTACAACCATTGGTGCAGTGTTAGCTGAGTCTGGAGAAGGTATTATAAATCATCCTATTTTTTTTGCTAGTAGAAAGTTGACTCCTACAAAACATAATTATACAACTACAGAGTGCAAGGCTTTGTTGATGATTTACATGTTGCATAAGTTCATATAGTACTTGCTAGCAACACCTTTTATATTTTATACAGATCACATGGAATTGAAATACTTGGTAAATAAGCTTGTTTTATAAGGGCACATATGTCAATGGGTTCTCTTATTCCAAGAATTTGACTTCACAGTTGTGGTAAAACCAAGTAAAAGTAATTTTGGCCCAGACCATTTATCAAGAATTCAATCAAGAGAGGATGCACAAATAATTGAAGTTATAATGTCGGATGCACATTTTTACAGGTTACATCGTGTGCCTCTAGAATTTGAGGATATTGTTGTCTTTTTATGCACAAGTATGGTACCAGAAGGAATGAAATCCTTAGAGAAGAAATAACTTGCAATTCGTGTTACACCTTCATGTTGATCAGTGGTGACTTATACAAACTAGGTTGAGATGAATTATTGCTCCGGTGTGTATTAGAACATGAGCACATGGATATCATGGAAGAGTCTCATGGTAGTATTGCAGGTGGGCATTATGCAGGTGAAGCCACCACGTGTAATATTTTAATCATTGGATTGTGGTGGGAGACCATGTAAAAGGATTGTAAAGAGTATTGTAAGGCATGTGATCACTGGCATCGCCTTGGAAAACCTAAACAAAGAGATGAAGTGCCTTTTGATTCCTATTAATAGTGCAAAGCCATTTGAAAAATGGGTAATAGACTTTATGGGTCCTATTTCCCCAGTCCTACGTAGAACCAGATTGCTCTACATCATCACTTGTACAAATTATCTTGCACAATGGACATAAGCAAAACCTACAAAGGATTGTATAGCAACAAGGTTCTTATGGGAAAATATTCTTACTAGGTATGGATGTCCATTGAGTTTGACAAGTGATAGGGGCACACACTTCTTGAATCAAATTATCATAATATTGTTGGATGAATTTATGGTCATGCACCACAAGACTACACCTTATCACCCTCAAGAAAATGGGATTGTTGAGGCCTTCAACAAGATATTGAGTTGGATCTTAACAAAAATTGTGATGTTGGAAGGAAATATTGGGATGATAAAGTTCTTTATAGAAAAATTACAAAAGGGTAAATAAGGCCACGCCATTTTAGTTAGTGTTTGGTGCAGAAGTAGTTCTTCCCATGGAATTCATGTTACCTTATTTCTTTATTGTGCACACGGGAGGTCTAGCTGATGAGAAAACATTAGAAGAAAGAATTGACCAGTTAATATAGCTAGATGAGAGGCGTGTCATAGCATGTAAGAGTCAGAAGTAGGAACAGGTTAGGCATAAGCCATGACATGACAAACACATCAGGGATAAAAAGCTTGAGGTTGGAAATATGGTACTTCTTTATTATTACAAGTTTCTACACCATCTAGGAAAACTTAAGGTACATTAGTTGGGACCCTATGTTATCACTCACATCCTTGAATCAGGTGCTTGTCAGTTAGAGGCACTTGATGGAACGCAGTTACCCAGTTACTTCAACGAGAGTAGGTTGAAACCATACTATAAATAAGTCTTCTTGGTGTTTGTAATAAGGAAGTATTGCCATTTAGTATAGATTTACCATTCTGTATTTATTTTAAATGTATTTCCTTCTTCGTCACTTTGGTTTGTCAATTTAGTTCGGTGTTTTGTGTAATAAGCACATTTGCGTAATGGAAGCTAATTACAATCTGAATTATTTTTATGCACATAGGACTGCACATACCATTGGTGTGGGGTGGTTTTTATTCAAAAATG
Source organism: Taxus chinensis (assembly GCA_019776745.2). Taxonomy (NCBI): domain Eukaryota; kingdom Viridiplantae; phylum Streptophyta; class Pinopsida; order Cupressales; family Taxaceae; genus Taxus; species Taxus chinensis. The sequence continues at coordinate 444,585,847 of CM034154.1, forward strand.
GGTACACATAAGAACATATTGTTATAGGTGTTATTAAAAAATGGAAAGGAGTTGCTACAAAGAAGATTGCTCTTAAGGAATACCATAGCTAGAAATAAATGAATGAACACTCTAACGCGAGGTAAGCGGTGGCCATAGAAACCACTAGAGGAAGGCACAATGGCAAGGTAATTCGGCACATGGACACGCGCAAAAGGAGGCCTAGAGCTAGAAGGTAAGAAGGCGTATTGCAATGTTATAGCTATGGTGCATAGGTGTATCACACAGAAATTGGGAAAATGGTCAATTAACAAGAGGATCGGTGGTAGGTAAAGGATCAATAAATGTAATAAATTTTAACAACTCTATATAAAGATGTGATGTGGGTTTATTTTTACCCTTTTGATCACAAGTATTCGAGTGAGCTAGTTGTGACCAAACCAAGCGAAATGTGTTGAGGTGTGGAGAGTTACAAAACCAGACATGGAGAGAATATTTGTTCATAGAAGTGGCTTGCATCCCCATTTGAGAAGGGTTTGAGAAAAGCATTAGCATTGACAAAGAGATAAGGCACATGGTTTCAAGCTAGGGCACAAGAGCTTACTCAATAGGGGAAAAAAGGTGAGATTTTTACCATGGCACCAAGGAAAGCACCTAGAGCAAGAACGAAGGGGAATAAAAAGGTGGAAATCAAGGTTAAAGATGCTCCCAAGAGAAATGTTTTAGAAATGTAGTAACCAGAAGGAGTGATCATCAGACGAGATAGGGATTCCCATATTTGCAGATGTAAAGTAAGTGACTACAACTACCGCACCACTGACAACAAGGGAGAGTTGGACACATCGCTAAATAAAAATACCAAAAAGCACACGGTGGATGACATGTCAGTTTATGACAATGTTGGGGATAAGTTTCTCAAGAAGGTAGGGGTATATCAGCTGTATGAACTCCCATATTTTGGAAAACCAGAAATTTTATACCAATGGCTTATGAGTAGAGTCCATGAGAACTTCTTCTATTTTGTTGTACAGTGGATAAGGATCACCGCGCCTTTGATTGCTACATTGAAAAGACTGAAGGGCACAAGGACAGAGGTTAGTAGTGATTTGATTGATAAGGCAGTTGTTATAGCCACAAGCAAGGAGTTGGGATACACCAAGGGTCTGCTTAGAATGGACATCTACATATTAAGGAAGTACCCTATGGTTTAGGCAGATGTGCATCTTCTCACTAAGCTGAATGATCAGCAGAGATGGTCACAATAAAATACCATGTGGCTACATATTGTGAAGAAAATGTCACAAAGAGAAATGTACAATTTAGTTGGCTACATAGTAGAAAAAATTATTGAGGAAGCACGCACATATGAGAAAAAAAAAATTGGTGTTATCATGTTATCTCTTCTATTTGTAGAAATTGGAGTGCCCGATGGGCCAAATAACAAAATTTGGGAATACCCTGCAGAAAAGAAGTCCCTCGTAGAGAGGTTTGAGAAGTATTTGTGTGAAGGAACAATGAGGTGCCCATTCAAAAAAATGGAAGAACTATGGTATGATCGAATTTGTGCAGCCTTTGAGGAGGAATGGCACATTCAAAAGGAGTTACCCTCGGTAGTAGGCAAGGCAGTGCAGTTCGCAGTGTATCAATATTTTTGCATTGCACAGTTCAAAATGAAGGATGGGACATGGATTCCCTAGTGTAAACTACCATTCACCTTCACAATGTGTTATTTCTAGGAAGTAGTACATAGGTTTACTAATATGCGTCGATTGAGCTACAATGCGGACAAGGTAGACTATGACTACCATACTCTAAGAAAAACATATGTTTATCCAGGTCTGTCTGCCTATATCAAGAGGCTTATTTCTAATGTTATAAGCATGAAGTCGATAATTTTGGATATTGGGGACAGTGGAGCCACACTTATCTATCTTCATCTCAAGCCTAGAATTGAAAAGGGAAAGTATGTAGAAAATGAGTTTATGCTCCCGGGGCTGCCTAAGGGAAAACACACAGTTGAAAATGGGGTAGCTTCAAATTCTACCTTGACTGTAGAGGGAGACGAGGAAGAAGAGCTTGACCAGGATAGTGGAGGATTGGACCATAGAAGCTGGAGGTAGCCCATAAATAGACTGGAGAATGAGCACATAAATACTCCCCCATGGATGAAAGGAGGAGAGGAAAACTTGGATGTGGGTACAGTCCATGAGGAATGCCAATTTAAAAAGGTGTTCCAGATAACTAGAACCCAAGGCACAAGAACATCTCAACCTTTACAAAGAACACCTCAACTCTCCCCTCAAAAATAATCACACGAGGGAAAAATAAGAAGATATTTGAATCTTAACAAGGAGGGGGAGAAGTCCGAAGAGAGTGCGCCAGAAACTTTAGTTCATCCTAAAGATGTGGAAGAACCCTGGGATGAAGAAATGAGAGATGAAGAGGAAGGGGTGAAAGAGGAAGAATAAATTGTGTAAGAACAACCCAACACGCCCATTATGGCATAGGTAGGAGAAGGGCAACTTCAGACCTTGGTGCCCAGGTTCTTAAGGGGCCAAGAACACAAAGAGAAAGAGCAAGTGAAGAGTATGTTTTCCCTAGTATGGGCTATACTGAGGACACAAGAAAAATCATCCACGCCTGGTTTTAGAGCATTTTGGGCCTTAAGGAGTTATATGGGTGGGAGAAGATGGATCTAGATATGGCCACTATGTGCACAAGGAAGCAATTATCTTGGTCCATGCAGACTCATATGGATGAACTATATTTTGACATTTACGAGGATTCATGTGTCTCACAAAGAGTGAAGAAGGCACCCCAAAGTAAACAAATGACAATAAAACCTACTCTACTGTCTGATGAGTAGGTTAGCAATGCAATGGTCAAAGTATCTTTTGAAGTGGTGCAGAGAAACATTGATAAGGCCACCACCATTCGAACGTTGCTTGAAGATAACAAGGCTAAAACTGCAGAGATAGTGAATTTAAAGGAAAAGAAGGAACGAGAATAGGAAAATAATGAGGCCTTTGTTAGAATGGCAGAGGAAATTGGTGATCACATCCTAAAACAAGGCCTCATCTCGAATCTCAGGTTCTAGAAAAATTTCCTTCTGATATGCATTATGTGCGCACTTTGGTCAATTTGGTGTTAGATGATGGACCAATTCATATGCCCACACCAATTTATTATGAACAAGAGGTAGAAAGAGAAAATGCCTCCATGGTTAGGAAAATTTCAACTTACGAGGCATTACTCCAAAATTTGAAGGATGAGATGAAGAAATCCGACCAAGATCTCAATTTATGTTCGGCACCAGATGTAGTAATAAGGACCATAACTCTAGTTTAAGATAATAAAGTTCTGGCAGTGATGAAAGATGAGACACTAGGGCACGCATAAAGATGGGCATTGATGAAACAAAAGCGTGAGGCCCTCGCAGCATCCCAAGATCCACACAAAGAGAGGATTGATGAGATTAGAAGCTCATAGCATAAAAGATGGACCTCGTGGAAGGAATGATGTTAGGTATGGCCAATGTTTTTTGGGTACTACAAAATGAGAAAGAAAATATTACTCAAGATGAACTGGATTTCATAGCCATAGATATTCCAGAGAAGACAAGGACTGCGCTAAGTGACTAGCAGACATTGGAGGCTGAAATAAAAAAGGAATATCCAGAGCTAATCCTCCTAGTTGAAGAAGAAGGTGTTGCAAAGTGAAAATTCATTCTTTTGTATGGTGTTTCATTAATTATTTCATTCTTTATTCTTTATTATTGGGAACATAAGAAATAATTCCCATTGTCAGGATGGTAATGTACTTTAGTGTGGGGTGATGTTGAGTAGACAAAATCTTGCTCTAAGGAGAAGACACACAATATATGCACACACGGGAACAAGGTGCATTTGAAAGCATAGGAAGATAGGGAAGGAAACATGCACCAGAACACTTTGGCTCGAGACTTAGCCGTTTTTATGGATAAGAGATATTTTTGGAGATAGCGTGTGGAACACACATAGAGATGAACACTTGTGCAAAACACAATGAAATGTTTATGATTAGATCTAGATCTGGTGTATTCACTGTGAAATGTTTATGATTAGTTATGGATCTGAATATGTATTGTCATCATCACACTAACATCCTGCACAACCAAATCTAAAGAGGGGGTTGGTACCTTTATGCACTTTGGCTAAGCGTTCAGCTTATGATGAGTGATGTGCCAGCGTGCCTGGGTTTTCTACAGTAGATTCTAGTTTGCATTAAGGTGTGTTAATCCACTCTTTTGTCTTCCCTAACTCAATAGCGTCCCCACTTCTCTTTCGAGCAACCTCCTTCCTTCTTTGATGTCTTCTCTCCTCCTTGTTGCACCGCAAGATTAAACTACAACTTGCACAATTCCACGGGTTCATGATCGTGCTTTGCGTTGTTCTTCTTCGCAAAACCCTCATTATACTTCGAGCTCAGGAGCAAAAAAGTAATTATCTTAAAGAAAAGTAGTTGAAATGATATTCTTACCTCTTATTTATAATTTATCGATGCCTTAGAGTTCCTTTAACCACGTGTCCTAGTGTCATTTATTGATAAGTCACTTTATTTCACTTAAATCAACTTTCACGACTTCCCCTCATGCTTTGTAACTATAACCTTCTTAGTATTTTGAATCCACCTAGCAAGTGATCACCTTTCGTAAAACTACATTAACTTCTCCATGCACTCTTGTAGTTAGTTCTCGTCAGCTAATCCTCCTGCGCATGCTATTTATAGATATGGTAGCATAAATTCTACTGGTAAAATAGATTTTGCGCCAAACACCAATTGAAATGGTGTGGCCTTGTTCAATATCCTATAGGTTGTCGTATACACCCATAGTATGACTGAGAATTTTTCATGCCAATCTTGTCTTCCCACATGACAAATTTTAGTCAGCATGTGATTCAATATCATGTTAAATGCCTCAACAGTTCCATTAGCTTAAGGGTGATATGAGGTGGTCTTGTGATGGGCCACCATGAACTCTTCTAACAAAATCTTAACCATATCATTCAAAAAGTGTGTGCCTCTGTCACTAGTCAATCTTAAAGGACACCTAGGCCTGTTGATTATGTTTTCCCACAAGAATCTTGTTGTTGTGGTCATTGTGCAATCATTCGTAGGTGTTGCCTCCACTCACCTTGTTAAGTAATCAATACAAGTAATGATATAGCGCTAACCAGTTCTTCACGCGGCAAGTGAAATCACTCCTGCAAAATCAATTTCTCGCTTCTCAAATGGTTTTGCACTAGCTATCGTTCTCAAGGGAATTTCATCTCTTCTTTCTGGTTTTCCAAGACACTGGAAATGGTCACATGCCTTGCAAAACTCATACAATCCTGGTAGATGATTTCCCACCAAATTCATGCCAGTAAAATCTTCCATGTGGTGGCATTCCCTGCATAGTGTCCTCATGCAATCCCACCATGTGCTTCCTCCATGATTGCAACGCGCTCATGTTCTAACATGCACCGGCGTAGAATATCATCACCACCTAACTTTTATAAATATCCACCAATTAATATGTAGGGCACGACATGTACATCCAACTGTTTTCTTTCCAACATCTTCATTTCCTTTGGCGCCATACTTTTTTTGAGAAACAAAGCAATATCCTCTAATTCAGAGGGTGCGCATTGTAACCTAAACATTTGTGCATCCAACATTGTATCCTTAATGCTTTATGCATCCTCCCCTGAGTTAATTCTTGATAAATGGCCAGGTCCCAAGTTACTCTTACCTGGTTTTACAACTACCGTAAATTCAAAATCTTGAAATAATTGGACCCATCTGCATATGCACCCTTGTAAAATGCATTTGTTTACCAAGTACTTCAACGCTATGTGGTCTGAGTAGAATATAAAGGGATTTGTCAGCAGATACTACCTAAATTTGTGCAGCACATAGATCATTGATAATGTCTCATGTTTGGAAGTAGTATAGTTCTACTCTGCTGGTGTTAAATTCCTACTTGCAAAAAAAAAGGGGTGATCAACAATCCCTTCACCAGGGTGTGCCAACACTTCTCTGATGGCCATCCCCGAGGCATCGACATGCACATGAAAAGGCTTATCCGAGGAAGGAAAGTGTAATATGGGCGCAGTGATAAGCCTATTCTTTAATGTTTCAAACTCCAGCTTTCGTGCCTCCCCCAAATGGAATGTACATATGTGCTTCAGAAATCCCTCCAATGGTGCAGCGATTTTGGTATACCCATAATAAAATTTCGGTAGTATCCCGTATGTCCAAGGAATTTGTGCATTGTGCTCTAGCTGATGGGTTCTTCCAATCCTACAATAATGGAAACTTTGGCAGGATCCACCAGCAAGCCTTCCTTTCATATGATATTCCCCAAAAAGGTTCCAAATGGAGTGGCAAAGAGACATTTCTTTATATTGAGGGATATGCACAACTATCAACATCTCTCGAACATCAATCACAAATTGTCACAATTGTCTTTCACTAGTCCATACACTTTCCAGTCATCAAGGTAGACTTGAAGAAACTTATGGATGAAGTCTTGAAATGCCTGCACAACAATGCATGAAAACATAGTAGGTGCATTCTTCAGTCCAAAAGGCATGACCGTGTAGGAAAAACTTCCCCATTCAGTGGCAAAAGTTGTCTTTTCTTGGTCTTCCGTTGTAAATCTAACTTGAGGATACCCTAAGAAGCCATCTGTGAAGTGAATAGATCTTGCACGCCCAGGTACTTCTTCCAGGATATCATTAGTAAAATAGGTTGGGAAGGGATCATTGACACATACCGTATTCAGATCTATGTAATCAACATATTTCCTTATCCTTCCATCCTTTGTTAATACTTATGACCAGTAGGCTTATCCATTTTGATTCCTCAATATCTTCGATGATGCTTGAAGTGCAGTAATCTTTTCTATCTCCTCCTTGACCCAGACGTCCCATATTTGGATTCATCTTGGTAAGGTATATTCTGGAATCGAGGAATGCTCCTTCCTTTACTTTTGATCCACATCTCTCTTAAAAAGTGATTAACTCCCTTAAACTTATGGTACCCATGCAGAAATAAATCCTGAAACTCGTGCACAAAATATCAATGATATCTTTGAAACCTCCTTTTTATAACTAGTAATCTCCAATATTAGCCTCCTTAGGTTCCATGTATCTAAGAAAATGTTGAATTTCTTCATTTTTAGGGGTTCATTGTATGCACACATGCTTTTTCATTAGCACTATATATTAGCTCACGCATGTACCCATAGCATGGTTAACAACCAAGTTCTCCACTTCCTCGGCATCTATAACATAGACTAACTTTCCCTTATCTTTCTCCATGCAGGTGTATGCTCATGATTTAGTTCATCTGGTTCCTCCATATCAAAATTCGTGCCTCTAACTCAGTTTCTCCCAATAATTCTAAGGATTCTATCTTCAACCATTACATTGTGTCCCATAGTTAGGCATTTTACAAACTACGACATGCATCGTCCACTAATGGATTAGTACTATTATACTCAAAGGTTTGAATCATGTCATTTTTTAGCTCTCACAAGTTCCTTTATCTAATGGCATAATTATAGAATGAACGTACCATACGCAAACACAACCTTACAGTGTGGAATAGAAGTTATGCACCCAGAGGTAAGGGGATAAAGCTTATGCGCCTCTCAACCATGTTCTCCTCACATATCTTGAACATGTATTTGAGGTGGGTTCCCCTCCCATAATAGCCATAAATCCTAGTAGGCATGTTGCTCTATGGAAGAATCCTGATAAAGAGCACAATCCTCACCTCATGTCATTCTAGAATATTTTCTTTGATGCATCACCCAACAATCATGTTGCAGTCCCGTGCAAACATGTACATAAGCATTCTCCTACCTTTCAATATCACATCTCCACTGGGATTCCAATGGCTCGCATGAAAATGTTAGGGTTTCCTTCCCCAATGTAACTTGGATAACTTCTCTTCCCTCTCAGGTATTCCTGAGAGGGCACGCCTTCGTTACTCTTGTATATGATCCTCTCAATTGCTTCCCAACTAACTCATAAGTCCTATGTTCCTAATTCTCACATGTTATACTAGTGGTATCACTCATAGATTGAACGTCTTCAAACTCAATAACTCCTTCTATAGGGTGAATCACCTCAGGGTCCATGATAGACATCCACATAGATTCTGTCCATGGATTATTCTCCCAAGGGCTTAGTATAGGGTGTTAAATTCCCATCGTTCAAAGGGGATGATAACCTCATTCCTCCTTGTTCTCAAAACTTATATACCCCTTATTGAACCATATGTTCAACATTGTCTATTATAACACTAGAGGGTGTGCAAGAAACGCTAGAAATTTTTCCGCCTCAGTTTGTGCCAATACTTCAAAGTCTTCATTGAATTTCTACTTCTTGGATGGTGATAGAAACATCCGTCAAGACACCAATGGGCATCACCTTTATCTTGTTAGCTATGTACAACACATTTGAGGATCACTGCAATGGGGGCCTTCCCATTTTATACCATGTATCTAAAGTGAGAACGTTAACCTTTGCACCCATTTCTATCATGAATATTTCTTAGAAGTCCACCCATCGAATATTGTGTTAAAGGTAATCTCCTTATCATAATTCAATGGTATGAGGGGGAATGTTATCATGCAAAACCTGTCATCTCATGCTCTTCTCTGGTGCGCAATACTTTCTCCCATAGCCATTTCCCTAACAAGAGGGATTATATCCTCTCATGCCTCAGCATTTTACATATTTATTTGACTTCATCCAAATAATTCTGTGGAGCCTCAACACATCTTACTTTATTCTAACCTATGTGCAACCACTCCTTTAAGAACTAGATCTCTTCTTGTACGCATCGGATTACATCCATGGTCTCCCAATAAACATCTTTTTGATGAGTAGGGTCTGGATACTTCCCATGCACCACCTTTTCTCTAGTGACCAGAGACCTCTTACTTTGGTATCTCCCTAGCGCATGTGCAGCCTCATCTTGCATCGTTGTCACTAGTACAAGTTCTAAGTATGAATTCACGTGCACCACCCTTTGCATCAACTGTGAGCCGACATTCTTCACACTTTCTATTCTGGTGCCTTTATCCTTCCGATATGTATAATGGCTCATGTGATCAAATAACTCCGGGCAACTCCTCATACTTGTGTTTTTTTCCACACCAAGAGCATTGTAACAGATCAACGACATTCATGTTTAAAATGCTCCTGTTGACCCACACTTGTAGCAAGTTCTTGCGAGAGGAATTCACTTCTTCCCAACCTCCATGATTTGACTCACTACCTCTAAATCCTCTTCAACGAAGGCCTCTTCACCCATGACATCCTTTATCTACACGTGCTCTTCACAGTGATGGTCATCTATTCTTGGAATTCTTTGTAAAAATTGGTCTGAGCACATACCCATATCAATGACATTGTGTATCTAGTCAATCTATCTACAATCCTTAGTGTCATGAGTAGTAGAGGTGTAAAATCTTGTAATAGCAAAACACATTCTTAGGGGTCATGCATTGTAGCAGTGGGCACATAATTTCATCATGATATCCGTGGAAAATTTCATTGTCTACCATTATCACACGGCACGAACTGATCTTCGTGAGGAAAATGTTCCTTCGTATCGCCCCTCCATTTCATACTCCGTGTACCATAGGCCACTACGAGTCTCATGTGGTCGAGTATCGTAAACAATTTTCTCTAGCTACTTTACCATGGCAGTGATCTGGAGCCTCAATAAAATGACTGACATTCGTTGTCCACACTTCACACATAGCCTTAGCATGCCCAAGGATAGCTTCCAAGGCCTCATGCGGGTCTGTGAAGTTATTATGTGAAAGTGGTCTTCTTAAAGGGGTGATTGATTAGTCCACCTATGAACCATTAAGCATGTTGAGATAGGATGAATGTCATAAGATAATTTTGATAACAGAGTTTTAAAACATGCATCATACTCTCGCAGATTCTCTGCCATTCCTTATCCAAATCTTCTTTCAATGAGGTGATGCTCTTTTATTCAAACCCAAGAATGTGAAACTCATCTCCAAGAATGCATCATGTAGTGCGATGTAATTCTACCATTGGCTGGTGTGGTTCATAGTTCCTTTACTAACTATGTGCACACCCTTACAACGTGGTCACAAATTGACTTTCCTTTCGTCTTTAAGATAACAATCCCCTTCTGCGCACCATCAGCAACTCACACTTATGTACATTTTCTAAATCATCTTTCAACACCCTTTTAATCTAGGTATATTGTAGGGAAATTTCGTAAAACACCTGGTGAGGTGGTTGAGACCCTTGCCCGCCTAATCTAGAGCCTTGATTCCCTCTAATGTTTCTCTCTAACACTAGATCCACTAGTGCATATTCCTCCTGACCCACTAGATCCATCTAAGTCTTCTAGATCCTATTCCTTCTAATTCACTATATCCTCCCCCCATGTAGTTAGAAAAGGGTCCTAAAGCACTGGTCGCACTTTCCATCCCCAATGTCGCACTAAACTATGTGCCAACAATTTGTGATATTGCACCGCTATCATATGTGTGCCCCGTGCCACTTCCAGACGTGATACCCAAACTTTGTGTACCCATACTTTTCCCAAATGTCGTTCTCAACAAAATACCTCCAAACACATGAAATGATTGTGTAGTCATAGATGTGCCAAATGAAAATTTATACTTCCTAGGTGTTGATCGGTTACCTCTACCAATACCAACTGGGTTAGTAATACTTATCTTTGGAATTGGAAGGCTAAGCACCACGACCTGATCACCAGGTGGATTCAAGATGTATGCACCTACGGATCTCTTTTCCTTCACGTAAAAAAATTTCACCAGAAAGTTGGGGCGGTAACTCTCCCACGCTTTCCAAGATGGGGTAACCACATACTGCTCAGATCTCACACGTCTTCTACGCAGACCTCAAATCCCTTCTACAACGATCTATCTCCGTAGTCTCCATCACTCTATGCAACCTCGCGTCATCTTGCTTACTCTCATCTCTCTTGAGCATCATCATACTTGAGTCACCTTTCTTCTCTCTCATGTCTCCATCGCAAGGATCCTGTCATCTTCCTTACCACATCTGGCTTCCACACCCCAGTGCTCAGCAGGAATGCTTAACCAGCCCATAGGAAAAGATTCCAAACTTAAATGTAATGACCAAGATCTTGATAGCTAAAGGGATAACACGTAAAAATGATCCTTCTAGGCTCCCTCAAGAACTCAAACTCAGCAATCTCTGGACAAGAATACGTAGAAATAGTGTATTCCAAGGTTATAACTGGTCAGTACTCTTCTCCACTAGTGATCAACAGCATGGGCCTAGGTCAGATTCGCATCATGCAACATCTAATACTCATCTTGGGTGTATATCATGAGGTATATGGTACCAACTCGATACTAGACATGTATGCTGAAATCCACTCATACAACTCCACTAGAAAACAACAAAATAAGGTGTTATGCAATTCATGATACAGGTGCTCTTCTACCCATATATGTTCATCAAACTCAGGTCCATTATTGAATCTCTCAGCAAAGTCATCATTCATGCTCTTAAACCATGCTTCGACACTATCCAACGTCAAGACATTATGTCATCACATACCATTCTCTCGATAACTTCAAAAATAAGATCCCGACAACGAAAACAAAATTTAGTCTTGTGGTACTTCTTCTTTCCTCAACAACCAACCCCAAGCACATGTCTGCATATCATCCAGATTGGCCTGGAAGCTCACCTGAGGCATGTGCACACAGGCACTAAGCCCCTCCATTATGTGAGCTTTTTGATAATTTTCTTTCTTCAACATGAGTGATGCAATACAACTAGATAATAAGTACATTCATCCATAGGAATCCTAAGACGTGAAGTCATTAACTCCTGTCGTTTAAAGCATTTCAAGTATAGATTAACATGATCAACTCAGATGGAAATTGAATCAACCATGAAATAACATCAAGGAAACCGGTAACACACAAATGAACATAAGGGAAATGCATAGATCAAGGTTCTATCACATGAGTGTTTCAGAATTTCTTCATTATATTTATAAGCCAAAATACAGTAGCCAAGATTACATCAAAAGAGTTCCATCCATGAGAAATGCTCATACTAGCAAAGATTCCTTTACATCGCAGAGCTCTTTGCCATTACACACATTACTACAATATCCTCTATCTCTCTCTCTCTATGTTCTCATTCTTACTCCATCTATTCTTCTAGACTACACCCCTCTCTCTTTTTTTGGAATGACCCTTTATAACAAGCATACGAAGGAACCTACTCTTAACCGTCCATCATCACCTATGAAATGCCTGATGGAATCCTTTCATCATTACTCTAGCACTACCTACGAATCTGCCATAGTGTCTCCATTAGCATTTCCCTCAATTTAGTGTCCTTTAGCATGCATGTGCCAGCTAATCCTTAACAACCTCGACTCCTTATATTTTCATGATAACCGTAATGATACCCTAGAATATCCTTTCCTTGAGCCGCAAGTCTCCATAGCTTATCCACATTTGTATCCAGTCACTTTTCCATTTGCTCCCTATGCGTGTCTTTTCCTATTATTCAAAACTCACTAAGTCCTCGAATCCATCCTTCCTTGGCACGAGCATTCAGCTCCTCTTCAAGAAATACTTATCGCGCGTGCCTTCGCACCCTACTTCCGTGCACCACAAGGATTCGCACCTTAGGTACTTAGTTACTTTAAGCACTCAACAATTCACATTACCCAATTTTTACATATAAGATTCCCCCTCTAGCTTTTATTAAATTTTCCTTAATTTGGCCTTAACAGGTTGCGATGATGTTTGAAAAATTACCCGTGTTGTTTTTTTGTCCCCATGTGCCATGGACTTTTAGATAATGCTCTCCTGGTTGTCATTTATAAGTGTTTAAAATCCTTTCCCTAGGGACTACAAGATGGTCGTTAAATTTTTGGCTCATGTCAGGTTGTCATTTTGACCACATGCGAGGTGATCGTAAAATAAAATAGTAATGAAGAAATTGCGATAATAAAATAATAAGGATAGTTTTGAATTCTTCCTTTCGTAGAGAAACCCTTTAGAACCCTTAAAGACAAACACCTCTACCTTTGATAGTCTACCCTTACATGTGCCAATGGGAGGTGTGGAGTAGATAAGATTAGCATTTCCCAGTGTAAGACATTAATTGTTTGATAAAATACCTCAAATGGAAGCGACATTCAGGACATAAATGATTCCATTATTTACTCAAATTGGGTGCACTGAAGATACTTTAGAAACTATGAAGAAAATGCATTTGGTATATTTCGCAGCCAAGCCCATGAGTTGTTTCCATAATGCCTCAAGGATATTTTTTTTCATGGGATGCATGGTTGTTGGGTATACACTAAATGGGTTCATTGAATAGGCTTTGGATACCTTCAAGAAAAATATGGTTGGATACTTTGAAGCCATACCCCCTCAACCTTTGTTGTTACCTTCCTATCTTGTGTCATGATGGAAAATGAGAACATCACTTGGACACCCATAAAATATTCAGGTAAATCTATATGTGTGTGTGTGTGTGTTATCGTTTCCTAGTTTGACATGTATGCAAAATTTGGGATCCTAGAAAGGCATGTGAATAGTTGGAAAAATGTCTGAGAGAAATAATACTCCAGTGGGATTGCAATGTTTTGGAATATGTGTAAGATTGGTATGAAAAATGTGAAATCTTAGACAAGGCACGTGAACCGTTTAACGAAAATCCTCTTCAATTGCATGGTTTTGTGGATCGTGTTTGTGAAACGCTTGGAGTTCCCTCATATCGCTTTAATTCTCACATAGACATGGCCATCTTACTCTATCCTTGCATAACTATTAACATTTCTATTTTTCTTAATGTTAATAGAGTTGTAAATCAATCTAAAAAAATAAACCTTAGGTGAATTAAATAGGACGTATTATTTTATAGAGAATTATGTCTTTGTTATTGTCTGAAACTAGACAATTGACCACGAATGTAAATGCTACTCCAATTTAGCTAATGGATTGTTGGAAAAACTTTGATATCAGTATCACTTACGGAAGCCACGCAGTTCGCATATTTAAACTTTAATGTTAGATTGAAACTAGTCCTTGGTGATCTTGTAAAATCTAAATAAAACTTGGTTTCATTGAGGTGTAAAATATCCCTATAAACCCTAAAATGAGAAAATCAAGATTTTTTCATGTACCTTGTCACTTGGAGTATTCAACTGAACCTTGGGTTTTCCCTCAGATGTTCATTTAACCTTGTTTTTCACGCATCTAGGATCCTCGCGGGCTAGCTCCTAACTTTAAATAGCTCCTGAGAGTTAAAAATACAGTTTGGTTTTGACCCGCAGTTTTGGTCTTGGGTGTAGAAATGAGATTTGGCTTCTGCATACCTCTAGTATTTCTCTGTGACAACCATATTGGTGTATTTGACTATACTTTTCATCATTCAATGTATTTTCCACTTAGTTAGTTAGTCATCTCACTTGGTGATAATAGGTCATAGGCTGAATAGGTCAATAAGGTTCTGTACACATGTCATGCATAGGAGTTACACAACACTCCTATATGTATCCCTTATTTTTTATTTATGAGCATGTCAGACACTCTGTTTTATTTCTCTATTGGATTCTCACTTTGATTCGATTTCTTTCTTATTTTTATAGCCAAATCATTGCACCCCCCGAATGGCCTGAAGGTGAACATGACATTCGGTGTGATTGGGAAACATGAGATCACCTCTCAAGCTGTGGGACTTGGGCTTGAGGTGAACCTCCGGAGAAGGCTAACTTCCTCTTCCTAAACTAAGCACTACACTACTCATAATGCAATAAAAATGGCTAGCTAGACCTATGCTAACATTTCAAAGGGATTAGGGAGAGATATATGCAAGAAATAAAAACTAAACTAGAAGTGGTGATGCACCAAGAAAGGGTGTTGCTAGACAAAATTATGGCTTGTCGATGAAGAGAGATAATCATGAGAAAGAATGGCATGCATTGCAAACCCACTTTACATACAATACTTCAACTCTTTGCATGTAAGTCCACGATGACAATGAACTCCAAAACTTGCAAAAGAAACCTTGGTTGCACAGTTCACCTGCAAACATGAGAGAGGTAAATAGAAGCAACAAAATCATGAAAGGACATATAACTCATCACAAAACATAATTTTCATTACTTCAAGCACTTGCATAGTGCATCATTACAGCGGGGGAAAGGAATAGGCTATCATTACAATTTGAGAAGAAAGGCTTGAGAGCCTACAAATTCATAGCATTTCAGCTTGTGAAGAGAGGGGAAGCTTGGAAAGTGTCTAACTTTTTTTTGAATAAAAATCCATTTTACATTTATAGAAAACATTGAGTGGTTGAGAGAAAGAAGGAATAAATCCTAGAATCTAGGCTATAATGTAGGAAATAATTGATCACCGTTGTTGACCATGTTTGCTCATTTATCACACCTTCACCTTTCAGGGCACCACTCAAGGAACGAGTAAACCCTGTAATTTTGAAAAAAAAAAAAACTTCCAAAAATCCATATTCTGATGATTTAAGTGCATAGCTATTGTTCTCCCAATTCCAACGACTGTAATTTTTTTTAAAACGGGCAATCGGGGAGAAAGTTGTGGTCTTCTGAGAAAAAGTTACATTTTAGGGCATCTTAGTATCATCTCTAACCAACTTGTTGATAATGACCTTGAAAACTCCAATTTTGAATTAATCTCCTTTTAATTAAAATATAATAATTAAAATCATTAAATTGCAAAATAATATTTTAATAAAATTTGTAATTCATCATTCAATCCCCGAGTAGGCCCCTGGACAACAAAACTGCATTGGAGGACTTAAGTGTATATTAGCCAAATGGCTCGCCAGCTCGCCGAGCTGGCTGGCGAGATTTGTCCTTTACATTGCTTAGTGAGATCTGCCCTTCACCAACTCATCGCTCTTAATTGGTTGACTGCGCATGATTTTCTTAGCAAGTTGCCTTGCTTTTAATTGATGACCAAGCCATAGTGGATGTTTTGTATCGATCAGGCTTCCCTGATTCCTATTATCCTTGTTATGTCTTGGTCGGCGTTTACATTTTACACACCAAACTGGAAAACACCCCGGCACCCATGTATTCACTCACAAACAACCACCCTAACCATTGAGTTGTTTATTTTACACAGGTTGCCTTGATCAAGTCTCCCTTGAATTTTGCGGCCATCAACGTCCTAACCGCCTTTGTGACCACATTGGATTCCGAAAATAGCCATAAATCTCGCCAACTTCCTAATGACCAAGTTGACTAGCCTTTTAATGCCTCTAAACACCTTTGCACTTACCCGCCACGTATCTATATGGGATGGCACTTTGACCCCACCAACACCAATGACTGAACTCCCACATTTGCATTAACCATCAACAACTCCAACGGCTCGGCATTAAACGTCAACCTCCACTTAACTCAGCGATTTATTCTTATTTGGTTCCATATATTAATACTTTGATTGGCTCAGCATCCTCCCTACGTGACATCTGGTGAGCTAAATAATAATGGTACCGCCGAGCCCTTCGAAACTCAATCGCCCAACACACACAGGCATACCCATCGAGCTAAGGCACGTGATCTCCTGCTCCATCCTTCAATGTGCCAACTCGATGGCCGTTTTGGAATATTGTGACAAGACTGTATGCTTCAAGGTTTCGGAACTATCTGCTTTGGAGTTCCTGAGCCCTCAATTTCGGAGATGAATCACCGCTCAAACCTGAAAGAAAACCCCGAAAACAATCACCTCCGAATTCTGAAACCACCTTCTTCCAAATCCCCAAAAAGGAGGAGCCCGAATTTCATCAAGTCGTCTTCGATTAGCGCCCTAACTCAGCCGATTCTTTGCGTGTTGACTCGATCACAAGTAATTCCTTAACCTGCTCGGTGGCTCCTAAGCTTGTCATGGCCGCATTATTGAGTAATGCTTCTAACCCACTTCCGTATTATTTCCTTGACTCGTTCCTTGGCCCATTCCAAGCTCCCAAACTCTTCCAAAGCTATCCCGTTGATGACTTATGAGTTACACACCGAGTTGTGCACTGCCGAGCCAATCATGAATCTTCCAGAACTACACTCAACTTGAGATTTTCCACAGACATTTTAATTCATACTCTACGCATCTCCTTTGAGCTCATCTCCATCATCTCGAATCGAAAAATTCATGGTATTCAAGAGTATCCCGAATCATGCTAGACTGTCGAGCTATACATGGAGCTAATCCCAAACCTCTTCACTTCCATTCTCATGAGCCCAAAATTCATTTCTGTAGTGATATGTCAGGTCGGCTCCTAACTACACCAAACATTCTCAACCAGCTCACTCCATACGAGCTACCAAGTTGACTACCTATCATTAGATTGACTTGCGAAAAATATTCAATATGGTAGAGTTTCGACCACGTCCCGAGCTCTCCTCCTTCTCCCAATACTCATCATTCATAATGGACTGGCTCTCTGCACATTACAAATGCCGAGCACGGCCAAGATCCCTTCCGATATCCATGACTACCGTCCTTGGCACAAGTCGAGCTCATGGAATATGGCTTTGCTAATATAACCCATATGTGCCTTAAAAAATTACCGTTGCACCATCATGATAGGACATGAATTCCTTAAGTGAGCTTTTCACTCGACTATTTCTGCAACGACTAAACTATTCATAGTCAAGCTCACCTAAACTTACAAAACTCGGTCTTGTTTTTACCATGCTTTATGGGAGCTCGCCAAAACTTGTTTACAAAACTTTTTTTTTCTAGGATTGACATCCACACACTGGGTTTTCCACCAAATTTGTCTCCGAGTAGTGACCATCCTAACTCACCGAGCCATCCACGAGCTTTCCCGAGCTAATAAAACTCAGCCTTCTTGTATGATATCGAGCTCACATTTGAGTATTTCACCGAGTCGATGACACTAGCCAAATTCTCTAACTCCCTGTGATGGTGTGAGCTCGACAACGGTGTTCATCCTCCGATCTCCGAGATACGAACTGCAAGCTTATTCTATGGCTTTGACGACCTAAGCATGTGAGTTCTATCACCCATTAAATACCTCCTTGCTCGTGAGCTCACCTAAACTTACGAGCTCGGCTATCTCTACGCTAGCTGAGTTATTCATCACTGAGCTCGCCTGATTTCCCATTGAGCTCTTACAATAAGTGACTTTCCTGCACCCACATTAACTCAGTCGCTTACTCATGGATAGAAATCAACTCCACTGAGCTGGTTCCTGGAAAACCTCCATGACAAAGTTCCCCAAACAGAGTTGTCACCATGAATTGAGTTGTGCACCAAATATACTCTCAAGTTATGTTAACCTTAGCTCACCGAGCCATGCATGTGCTCGCATGAGCTATTAAAATCGCATTGCCTCCAATTTCATTGTAATCATCAACCAACTTGTCTACCAGATCATCGAGCTTGGTTAGTGGGATGTTAAACTCGCTTTCCTATTTGGGTTGTTTCTACTTATTTTGACTGGAAATGAGCCCCCAAGGACAAAATTCCTCATTCCAAGAAAAACTTGAACCTCCAACACTTGGAAATGGGGAAAATAATCCAAGATGATCATAAACTTTTCCCATGATACCGTAAATCCTCCTTAAACATAAAATTTAACCAGAATGACCTCATACTTGCCATGAAAGCACTTAAGGGTCTCAAGATGCAATTTTACCGCCATTGTCCATTTTTATCCAAGAGGGTGAAAATTGACAACATTTTTGGTGACCTCTTGGGGATGCTTGCCTGCTAAGCATGGTTTTAGTAGCCCTTTTTCTATCCATTGGGCATGGAGTCATAACTGTCAATCTGAAACCTAATAATGAACCATGAAACTCCTGACATCCAAATACCTGAGCATTGTTGCTTCCTACATCCTAAAATTAGAATGACCACCACAGAATGAAGGATAAATAAATAAACTTGTCCTGGAACATAATATTGCAAGTGCAAAACACATTGAATCTGGGGATTTCCTAGCTAGCAAAACACATTGTGAAGTCTTGAATGAAACATCTGCTAAATTAGAACATTATGGAGCTTTGTGGAGTATTTATTCTTTTCCTTTTTTGAAAATTTCGCCTTCGGTCCACGTTGTGCAAGAGCAATGTTAAAACAAAACCCACACAAAACTTAAAAACATACATGCTTCAAATGAAACATGCAAAGTGTGCAATGCACTTATTCTGCTGAAAGCAAACCTATTACTACCCTACACTAACTGGAAGCACATGTGAGCTAAAAAAACCCTGCAACTGGTTGTGCAGAATAACTTCATGTCCTTACAATGGGCAGCCATGAAGATGATGTGATAATGGACATGGCTGAAACTAAAAGTGAAAAACTAAAGCAAGCCCAATTCTTCACCTGGTCCACTAAGGCATCAACTGGAAAGGAAAAATATGCCTCTTTTAGTTTCTCTATATTTGTATTGTAGAGGCATAACAATTAATTCATGGGGCTGTGAAATTCGTCCTCACATTCTGAAATGAATGTGAACTGCTGCGACGGTTCGTTTGTCTTCAAAGAAGTCAAATACCTTGTGGGACATGCTCTGACCCTTTGAATATGTCTTCTACTCTGAAATTCAACTTTGACAAGAAAGTCTACTGGAAGACTTCCTCGAAAAGAATGATGATCCATGAGATGAATTTTCTCCTACTTAACATCTACAAGTAACTGATCTTCCTTATGGATGAATGGTCTAAAAGTGATATCTTCTCCATTTCCTTTTCCTTCCTTGTCAACAAGGAGTTCCTCCATGACATGCAACTTCTTTGGATTGTTTGCAGCCTCAAATGAAGTTATTAGAAATTCACTTCAAGTGTTTGAAGAGTATTGCTCATATAGGAGTTCCACTTTCATCTGAAGACAAAGTTGTTCTGCATCTTTAACCTCCTCATCCCACATGAAACCTGCATGATCAAATTCTTTCACATGATGTTTCTGAAGACAATTAAGGGAAACAAGACCTCCTTGGTTTTCTTCCACCATTACTTGTTCATCAAACAAATCTAACTCCATAATTGAAATCAAGAAACTCTCAATGATGTCATCTTCTCCCAAAACCTTCAAAGTTGACTTAGTTTCTCCTGCATGCTCCTCTCTTTCTTCTTTAAATGAATGTTGTAGAAGATCTAATTCCTCCAATTCAAATTCCAGAAGATAACTAGAAACTATGTATGGTTCTTGAGTATTTCCTTCTATGACACTAGCCAACTTGCATTGAAAGTTGATAATGGAACAACAGAAATGTGTATTTCTATAGGTTCTTTTGTATCCAAATACCCCTCCAAATCTGAAAGACAATTTAATTCTTTGTTATCTAATTGTGCAAAGGGTTCAACCTCCCTTATGATGTTTCCTGAATTAGAATTTGATTTCCCATGACCTTCCTCATCTTCGAACATAAAATTTGCAAGATCAAATTCATCTAAGAAAAAAGAGTTTTGAAAAGATGAAGAAAGGGAATAATTTAAAACTTCCTGCATGGTATAATCTACACTTGAAACTTCTAAATCTACCATGGAAAGAATCCAGCTATGATTAGTTGTTGCAATCGATGAGGATAGCGGCAAGTCAGTATAATGTTTCATAAATGCGGAAAGTTCTTGACATGCCTGACAATTTGGATCATTGCACTCATAAAAGCCACCTTGTACATTCGAGAATCCTTCTTCAGCTTGCACATTCTCTTCTTAAACCAACTTTGCAATTGGTGGGGAACTAGTCGTCTCCACAAACGTAGTGCCAACATATATGCTGCATTCTGAACCTATAGACTGATGTTCATCCTCCTCCCATACTTGCTCTTGTGAAATTTTAATTTCCACTTAATGACCTTCAATCTCAACCTTTGATAGAGGCTGAGTTATGAGGGGCACTTACTTGACATTCAATATTGCAGCCCAATTTTTTGGATCTTTTGAAAGTTCATATTTATTAAGCTCCTGAACATTCCCCTATCCATCTTTAGTATAATCATATTCTTCCTAAAATGGATTTGGAACTATAAAAGGAGGGGTGGGTTAGGATTCAATGGCCTCCCTCACTATTTGAGATAGCGGAAGAGGTGCATCTACTTGACTTGGTGGATTTTGCAAAAATGAAGGAGCTTTGGAAGGGTGAGGAACAAAAGGTTCATGATGGGATGGAAATGAAGGAATGGAACTTTCAGAATTTGAAGATGGTGAAAAGATTGGAATTTGAAGTTTAGACTTAAATGACATTGATCGGGAATTAGGAAGAGGATGCTAAGGTGGCGGTACAGAATCAATCCATCGACAAGATTTCATTGCATCAAACTCATAAGCCTTTATTTCTTCAATCCAACCTTCAAGCTAAGGCAATATTTCAGTCATAAAAGCAACTTTTTCCTGCAGGTTATCAAACTTTGGCATAGGGTCAACCCACGGACAAGGTATCCTGAAGCCAATTTTGAATGCCTTCATTTGTGATGTGGCTCTAGATTGTACCATGCATGCCTCCAATTTCTACATCTTAAGTTGCAACTTTACATTTTCATCTGTAAGATAGCCTCCATCATCTGCATGTTCATGTTCTTGAAAAGTTACATAGTTAGGTGAAAAACTGAACTGATCATGACTATGCTTAGAGGGATATGCATGTTGTTGATGCTCATCATAAAATGGAGCTGGAGGTGGGTTAAAATAGCTTGAATATTGAAAGTATTGTTGATGGTGCAAGTGGGAACTCAACTGTAGAAACAAAGCCATGATTGCACAACTTCATGAATGGGAGAAAAAATGGAAAGATATAGAAGAAAACTAGATGGAAATGGGTAAAATTGAAGATCTGCAACACAGAGAGTGCAATACTTAGACCAATGGAGTCGCCGGTTGTGCTTAGGTTTACCACCTAAAGATGAAATTTCATTAAGAGCACAACAACTTAATGAAATGACGTGAACAAAAATACACACACATGTGAAAGGTATGACTCTTGTGGTCCCACCAGGCATGCCAAAAACTGTTATCGCCAAATCATTTCACCCCCCGAATGGCCTGAAGGTAAACATGACATTCGGTGTGATTGGGAAAAATGGGATCACCTCTCAAGTTGTGGGACTTGGGATCGAGGTGAACCTCCAGAGAAGGTCATCTTCCTCTTCCTAAACTAATCACTACACTACTCATAATGCAATAAAAATGGATAACTAGACCTATGCTAACATTTCAAAGAGATTAGGGAGAGATATCTGCAAGAAATAAAACCTAAACTAGAAGTGGTGATGCACTAAGAAAGGGTGTTGCTAGACAAAATTATGGTTTTCTGATGAAGAGATATTATCATGAGAAAGAATGGCATGCATTGCAAACCCACTTTATATATAATACTTCAATCTTTGATAAGTATGATGACCTCCAAAACTTGCAAAAGAAACCTTGGTTTCACAGTTCGCCTGCAAACATGAGAGAGGAAAATAGAAGCAGCAAAATCATGAAAGGACATATAACTCATCACAAAACATAATTTTCATTACTTCAAGTACTTGCATAGTGCATCATTACAATGGGGAAAAGGCATAGGATGTTATTACAATTTGAGAAGAAAGGCTTGAGATCCTACAAATTCACAACATTTTAGCTCTTGAAGAGAGGGGAAGCTTGGAAAGTGTCTAATTTTTTTTGAATAAACATCCCTTTTACATTTATAGAAAACCCTAAGTGATTTAGAGAAAGAAGGAAGAAATCCTATAATCTATGCTAGAATGTAGGAAATAATTTATCACTGTTGTTGGCCATGTTTGCTCATTTATCGCACCTCCACCTTTCGGGGCACCACTCAAGGAACAAGTAAAACCTGTAATTTTGGAAAAAAACTTCCAAAAATCTATATCATAATGATGTCACTGCATAGCTCTTGTTCTCCTGATTCCAACGACTGTAATTTTGTTAAAAACGTGTAATCAGGGAAAAAGTTGTGGTCTTATGAGAAAAAGTCACTTTTTAGGGCATCTTAGTATCATCTCTAACCAACTTGTTAATAATGACCTCAAAAACTCCAATTTTGAATTAATCTCTTTTTAATTAAAATATAATAATTAAAATCCTTAAATTGTAAAATAATATTTTAATAAATTTTGGAATTCATCATCCAATCCCTGAGTAGGTCTCCGGATAACAAAACTGCATTGGAGGACTTGAGTGTATATTAACCAAATGGCTCATCAACCAGCTTGCCAAGCTGGCTGGTGAGCTTTCTCCTTTGCATTGCTTAGTGAGCTCTGCCCTTCACCAACTCATTACTCTTACTTGGTTGACCGCTCATGATTTTCTTAGTGGGCTTCCTCACTTTTAATTGATGACCAAGCCAGATCGGATATTTTGTATCAATCAAGCTTCCCTGATTCCTGCTATCCTTGTTATGTCTTGGTCGGCATTTACATTTTACACACCAAACTGGAAAATACCCCACCACCCATGTATTCACTCACAGACAACCACCCTAATCACCGAGTTGTTCATTTTCCACAAGTTGCATTGATCAAGTCTCCCTTGAATTTTTCATCCAACAACATCCTAACCACCTTCGTGACCACATTGGGTTCCGAAAATAGCTCGTTCGGAATTTTATTTGTTAGGTTCCTTCATATAAATCTTGCCAACTTCCTAATGACTAAGTTGACTCACATTTTAATGCCTCCGACCACCTTTGCACTTACCCACCACGTATCTATATTGGATGGCACTTTGACCCCACCAACACCAATGACCCGACACATAGACTGAACTCCCACATTTGCATTAACCATCAACCACTACAATGGCTGGGCATTAGACTCGCTCTTCAATGTCAACCTCCACTTAACTCAACGAGTTACTCATTTTTTCAGCCACAAGTTCTTATTTGGCACCATATTAATACTTTAAGTGGCTCAGCATCCTCCCTATGTGACATCTGGTGAGCTAAATAATGGTATTACAGATCCCTTCGAAACTCAATCACACAACACACCTAGGCAAACCCATCGAGCCAAGGAACGTGATCTCCTCCACAACTAATGCTCCATCCTGCCAGCTTGACCTTCAATGTGCCAACTCGACGGAAATTTTGAATATTGTGACCGGAGTGTATGCTTTGGGGTTTCAGAACTATCTGCTTCAAAGTTCCCGAGCCCTCAATTTCAAAGATGAATCACCGCTCAAACCTGAAGGAAAACCCTGAAAACAATCACCTCCAAATTCCAAAACCACCCTCTTCAAAATCCTGAAAATGGACGAGCCCAAATTTCTTCAAGTCATCTCTTATTAGCGCCCTAACTCAGTTGATTCTCTGCGTGTTGGCTCGATCATAAGTAATTCCTTCACCTGTTCAGTGGCTCCTAAGCTTGTTATGGCTACATTATTGAGTAATGATTCAAACCCAAATCCGTATTATTTCCTTGACTCTTTCCTTGGCCCATTCCAAGCTCCCGAACTCTTTTAAAGCTATCCCGTTGATGACTTCTGAGTTACACACCGAGTTGTGCACTGCCGATCAAATCATGAACCTTCCAAAACTACACTCGACTTGAGCTTTTCCACAGACATTTTAATTCATACTCTATGCATCTCCTTTAAGATCATCTCCATCATCTTGGATCGAAACATTCATGGTATTCGAGCTTATCCTGAATCATGTTAGACTGTCAAGCTATACATGGAGCTAATCCTGAACCTCTTTTCTTCTATTCTCATGAGCCAAAAATTCATTTCTACAGTGATATGCCAAGTCGGCTCCTAATGACACAAAACATTCTCAACTAGCTCACTCCATATGAGCTACTGTGTTGACTACCTATCATTAGATCGACTTACGAAAAATATTCAACGTGGTAGAGTTTCGACCACGTCTTGAGCTCTCCTCCTTATGCCAATGCTCATCATTCATAATGGATTGGCTCTCTGCACATTACAAATGCTAAGCATGGCGGAGATCCCTTCCAACATCCATGACTACCATCCTTGGCACAAGTCAAACTCATGGAATCTGGTTTTACTAATATAACCCATCTGTACCTTAAAAAATTACCATCACACCATTGTGACAGGATAGGAATTCCTTGAGTGAGCTCTGAGCTCGACTATTTCTGCAACGACTAAGCTTTTCATAGTCAAGCTCACCTAAACATATGAAACTCGGTCTTGTTTTTAACATGCTTTATGGGAGCTCACCAAAACTTGTTTACAAAACTTTCTTTTTCCAAGATTGACATCCACACACCAGATTTTCCACCAACTTTGTCTCTGAGTAGCGACCATCCTGACTCACCGAGCCATACACGAGCTTGCTTGAGCTAATACAACAACTCGGCCTTCTTGTATGATATTGAGCTCACATTTGAGTATTTCACCGAGTCGATGACACTAGCCAAATCCTCTTAACTCCTTGTGATGTTTTGAGCTCGACAACGACGTTCATCCTTTGGTCTCCAAGATATGAACTGCGAGCTTATCCTATGGCTTCGACGACCTGAGCATGTGAGTTCTATCACCCATTGAATACCTCCTTGCTCATGAGCTCACCTAAACTTACGAGCTTGGCTATCTCTACATTGGCTGAGTTATTCATCACCGAGCTCGCCTGATTTCTCATTGAGCTCTTACAATAAGTGACTTTCCTACACCCACATTAACTCGGTCGCTTACTCATGGATTGAAATCAACTCCGCCGAGCCAACTCTTGACAAACCTCCATGACAGAGTTCCCCAAACTGAGCTGTCACTTTTAAAATGTAAGTGTATGTATTCTTTTTTTAAATGTGGGGTGCATATTTAAGTATGGATGTGTTTAATAAAGGTAAGGTGTCTTTTATATTAGTTGGAATTTTATTAAAAGGGGTGCATTTTATTTATTTTAGTTAGATCTTAATTAGATTTAATTAGTTTTTTAATTAGATTTTTAAAGTGTATTATTTTTAGTTAAGTTCCTCTAATTTTAATTAGTAGTATTATTTTTTCATCAAACTAAATTAGTGTTATTATCGTTTTATGACGCTTTTTTGCGGTTTTATTAAACAAAGCTTACTAGCATTTTTCAAAAGTACAATTTATAGCATTACTAGACATTTTTTCCTACTAATCTATTTGTTGAGTGTGTATCATCCATCTTAGCATTCTTTCACCTTCTAGGAGCCTTTGTTGCGTCCTGGAAGCTGTTTGGACTCTTTTTAAAGCATTTTTCACATTGTAATTGATCTTCTTAACTTGCGGGTTAGTGAGCGCATTCGCCACACCCTTGTGGCAAGAGAGCTTCCTTTCCTTCTTGCCTACTTTTTTGTGTATGTTCACTTGTTTTGTTACACATGATTGAGCATATTTGGTCTTCACACTTGTGTGTTATTTCGCTAATCACAAGTTGAGTTATCGATTGTTTCACGTCGCATGAACACTTGGGTGTAATCAATGTACTACTTAGAAAGTGCCACAATCAGGGGCGTATTCATTATGTGTGGTTCTTTGCTTTTCACTATTTTCTTTGCTCGTTATAGATCCTAAATTTTTTCCTTTGCTTATCCCATTTAACTATCAAAAATGGAAATATGTTATGTCTCTCACTTTGAGAAAACAAAAATTGATTCGGATAACTATGGGATTGCAAACTGAACCTAAAGAAGACATAAAGAAAGAAAAGTTGTTTTAAAAATGTGATGAAGCCTTTGGACTGTTGAGTCTTTTTGTATCACCAGAACTATGTTGTCATATAAGTACTACCAAATCTCCCACGAAGTATGTGATGCCTTAGATAAACGTTTTGGGAAACAAGATGAAATTAAAGGGCATGAACTGAAAAATGAGTTAATTAGTCTTAGCCCTAGCAGTTTTGACACTCTCCAAGACTTTTTCACCAAACTCAAATCTCTTATATTGCAATTGAAAAATTGTGGAATTGAAAAGGACTCACAGGTCATTTTTTCTATCCTTGCAAAACTTGGTCCATACTATTCAGTTTTTCGTGTCTACCTTCCATGCTACAAAAATAACACTTGTTGCAAGTTGGACTATGGCCTCTTTTGATGATTTTATCGTTGATTTGACTAGAGAACAAGATAAGCTAATTCAGATGGTTAACCTTAGATCCACAAAATCCCATATTCTCATTGTTGCTGATGAAAAACCTAGGGTTTCAAAAGAGAAGAAACAGAACAATAAGGATCATGAGATTATAAAGGACCAATCCACCACAAAATCAAACTTTTCCACTTCCTCTTCTAGTTCCAAAAATTCTAAAGAATGAATCAAATGTGGGTACTGCAGTGGTAAACATAAAGAAGAAAAATGTTTGAGTAAGAAGATTGACCTCCTCACGAGTCTTCTAAAGAAGAAAAACATTGGAGTTCATGATTATCTCAAGCCATCTTCATCATCAACTCATGAAATTTTTAAGGAAACAGATAATGGAAAGGGAAAGCGCAAGAAATTAAAAAGAAAAAGAATCAACTAAGGAAATAACAAAAGCAATATATTTAGTTGCAGATATGTCACCTACTCCTATATGGGTGCTTGATTCGGGTGCATTTCATCATATGGCCTCATCTGACATTGAATATACTTCATTAGAGCTATGTGATATATCTTATATTCGGCTTGGTGACAACACTTATACACCGGTTTTTGGGATAGGTTATGTTGAAGTGAATGGTAAAAATTTCAACAATGTGCTTAATGTTCCTTCACTTTCCACTAATCTCCTTTCAGTATATCAGATCACTCACCTCAGTCAAGGCATGTGGGTTGAGTTCACTCTAGATTTAGTTTATGTTAGAGAGCCTTACAGTCACAGTATTATTGTATTTGGTACAGTTGATCATCACACTCAACTTTCCTCTTTTTTTCACTTTGTTCCTCTTTCGGATTCTTCATCGGATTCACCTAGACTTGATGATATTTATGAGCTCAATTCTGATGATGATGACTTCTCTTATAGCTTGGTTGATTGCCATAGTGATGTGGATCCACCTCCACCATCCACTTATCATCTACCACATATTGAGGAGTTGTTTCTTGATCCACCTACTTCTAGTCCTTTACAGACTTTTCAAGGAGTAGGTACTTTGATTCAGGACTCATCGTACATTGGGCACTCTTCTATACAGTTGCAGGATATTCCACCTTCCTTCTTTGTCATTACTTCAGATTCACCATCTCTTTATGGAGTAATTAACACTTCCACATCACATATGGAGCATCGTTCCTTGGATAGGAACCACACTTTGTCACTTCAGGGATCTTCTTCTTCACTTGATATAGGGTGGTATTCAACACATTCTTCATCTTGGGAGGTTGGATAACATTCTTCATCTCTTCTCTTCTTTTAGAAATATTGTTTTTGTACATGAGTATATTATCAGACCTTTAGTTGTCGGGACTCATTTCACGCATCTTTCTTAGGTTATTTAGAGGTTTATTTTATCTCTTGTAAGTGGATGTTTTCCCTTATGGGTTTTTCCTCCATTACTTGAAATCATTATTGTACATGGGCACCTTATCAAACCTCCTTGTCGGGACCCATTCTTCTCCTCTTTCTCTTTTCCAGAAAGTTTTTGTTTGTACAAGGGTACCTTATCAGGTGTAGTAGCCAGGCCCCATTCACACATCTTTCTTAGTTTTCTAAGGGAGTTTGTCCTCCATTTTTTACTTTCCATTACCTCTACCTCAACTTCGATGAAGCGGGGTGTTGGTGTATATGACTATACTTTTCATCATTTGACGTCTTGTCCACTTAGTTGGTTAGTCATCTCGTTTAGTGAGAATAAGTCATAGGTTGAAAAGGTCATATGTTGAATAGGTCAATAGGGTTGTGTACACGCGTCATGCATAGGAGTTGCACAACACTCCTATATGTAACCCTTTTTTTATTTAAGAGCATGTCAGACACTTTGTTTTCTTTCTCTACTAGATTCTTGCTTTGATTTGATTTCTTGCTTATTGCATGAAGCATTCACGACTCCATTGAAGTGCGATCATGCTAGATGTGCACAGATTTTCAATTTGTTCTTCATGCTCCAATCTGGAAAGCCACTACCAACCTCAGTTTTTAAAAAGACATCATGCAAGCTAGTTTTCCAGATATGTTTTATAGGTCTCTAGTCATTGGGTGATAAGGCCATTTGAGTGCATTTACAATCGGTAGCTCCGGAAAGATGAACTTCATTTTAACCATGTTAGCCAATTAAGGGTTCTGTCAACTTTGAGTATTTCCTTGTATATAGGGAATTAGGTAGGAATTTTTTCCCTTGTTTTTTTGAGTCTCGAAGATAGTTTTTTAATGCTGATTTTTTAGCAGCTTGCCTAAATTTGACACTTTTTGGAAAATTTTAACCAAAAGGAGAAAAATATCATATGACCTTAACCAAGAAAAATATCGATAGGAAAACCTTGTAAACACAAATACATGACTGTAGGAGACCATTTTGATGCTTTTTTAAAAATATTTTGAATGTGAATAGAATTCATGTGTTTATCTCTCCTCTCTCTAACCTTATCTTTGGCTTTGGAAATGAAATGAAATGGCATTTGTATTCTTACTCTCCTTAAAAGTGTTTTAGGTATTATTTCATTATTATTGGAAAATTATGCAATCGTAAAGCATGCTTTATTGAATTTAGATGTCATGTCAGCATTTGTGCTAACCAAACGGTGGTTGTAGGTACGTGGGACATGAAGAAAATTTTAGCATTCTATACGCTTTTGTAATAATGGGTTATCCTTGAAATACATGTAATATTAAATGGATGTATATCATCAGTATGTTTATAAACATGAATGTTATTTATATATGTTTCTATGTTATGTAAGGAATTGTAGCACATTAGTGTATTGGAAAAAAATACATTCTATTTGGGTGTGATCTTGATTATGAGTTTGTATGTTTTTCTATGGTTCAGATGTTTTCAAACAATCTCCTATAATATTAATTATTGTTTTCTCCCTTTATACTTATGTTGATGGTAGAAACTTTATATTCCTAAACTATTAAAAGGAAACTTGCTCTTAACCGTTATTGTGTATCTCTCTCTTAAACGAGTCTTGTATAGTCTTACAATACCCATATCATTTTAGAAAAGACTTAAACCTATCACATGTCGATTCTTTCCTTTCACCTTTGAGTGATCTCATTTTGAGATCTAAGCGTCGTGAGTGAAGTCAATACGTGTTTACTTCGCATCAAATCCTCATGTTTGACTCCATTAACCCATCACACATCTAATTTATCTATGGAAGGTTAAATTTATCTAATGTTATCTTGTCTCATGTTTTATATTCTTTTAGCATAGTGTTTAATCGTGTGTCATTCACCGTAAAGGGTTTCTTGTGCTCATGGAAGTATGCCTTTTATTATAGTTAAGGGTGCAATTTCACTTTTTGATATGATTGATGTTATGTTTATCAACATTTTTAGATGGTTTTTTGTTATGTTAAGCCTCTCTGGAAGGGCTAGTCAACTTATGTGTATGGGATCATAAGGCAAAATTAAGAAGGTAATTATCATTCCTTGTAGTGTGATCA
Source organism: Taxus chinensis (assembly GCA_019776745.2). Lineage (NCBI taxonomy): Eukaryota > Viridiplantae > Streptophyta > Pinopsida > Cupressales > Taxaceae > Taxus > Taxus chinensis. The sequence goes on from CM034154.1 coordinate 444,616,417, forward strand.
AGAAAAATTTACTAAACCTCGAAGTGTGGTGGCTCACTCATCTTGTTTTTGCCTCAAAATAATCTTGGCTCAAATTAAATGTAGACCAATTAATTCTTATACATGAGTGTTTTGGAAATTCTAGGGTGACTCAGGTAAGAGATGTTGGTTGATAAATGTCTTAGAATGTTTAGTTATGAATGAGATCTTCAAATAGATCTCGTTGTCCAAGTTTTTTTCTCGATTACAACAACAAGAGTGAAATGTGAATGAATTAGTTAATGATATGTAATCGTATGTAATTATTAAATCATGAAAAACCCGTAAATTTGCACTTCAAATAATTTAAAAGGGATGATTAAAATAAATGAATTTTTCCAGAAATTAGAAACATTTCAATATGTATTTAAAAGATTGTATTAAATCCATAACTAAGAGAGAAATCAGAACTCCATGAACATGCAAGTTAATAACGGAATTTGGTAGTGTGCCTACGTCTCTGGGTCCTTTCAAAAAGACCGATCTATTAAAAAAATTATAATAATACCTTACAATGAGGTTCAATAATTTTAATTAATCTCCAACCTACTTAAGAGTCTCTACTCTATGATCAATCTATGAAATAAAATCTTTTGAAATATATTTTCAATGCAAAATTCCACCATAAGTCTCTTTTTTCAATCCACGGTCCTAATACCACTACCCCTTAAATACTACACAACCCCTATTATCTCATTTCATAACCATGGGCACATTGGTGGGGTGCATATACTTTTACCCTACAAGTAATGGAATAAAATCCCATATGGAGCGTCCCATGTATATCCATATTCCATGTTTAGAAACTATATCCCACATTGGGCACATGGGAGAAGAATTAGTTGATTAAATAGAATGAAATTGCATATGTGTATTGTCTTATGAGCCACTTTCATTGGATGGAATAATGCACCATGGCTAGAATGTGGGCATCAATGTTGGTAGGTAGGTGGCATGTGCAATGTGCATGGCCTAGGTGAGTTGACATGGGTGTTGGAAGAGCTGGCCTGTGTCCTGCTTGAGTTGGTTGACTTTGAATGTGGCGAGTTAGCATATGCTATATGGAAAAAATAAATAATTACATAGTTTAAAATAATGTGGAATATTGATACCACATGCACATTGTGGTGAATAAATTGGCATATAAAATAATTGTGGCTCGCAAGTAATAGTGAAGTAAGGAGGCTAAGGCACCCCTCCTCAAACCGAGTGTGTCGAACCTAGATGAGGGACCCTAGCTAGTAAATAGTGGGGTCCATTTTTCTGAACACGAGCATCGAAGTGCGGAGGAGAAAAAGAAAACCTTATTTTTCTCCATTTTTCCACTTGTCGCAAGCTAATAGGTCCACCTGGAAATAATGCACGTGTCCCCATCACTCTAGACCTGTGTGTTTTATATTTTTCACCAGTTGGGTCAAAATTTCAGTAGACGATATATTTCACATATAACCTCCATTTTTCACGTTCCAATACCGTTAGAAAGCTCTCAATGGTCTCAATGCAAAAAATAATATTTAAAACTAAATTTTAATAATAGATCAGCATTTCTCAGCAGAGATCCTCCTAGATCACACCTCCCCACTAAGAAAATTTTGGACCTCCAAAAGGATTTTTAATTTGTAATGAGGTGAGGGTATTTCTCTCTCATATTTTTGATTTCCAATCATTTTCCCTTATTTTGGTGCATCCATTTTATATCCACACGAATATATTCAACATCTCCTCTTCATGACATCTGCACCTTCCTGTCAAGCATTGTATCTTCATGCAACTCTCTAAGATACTCAAGAGAAAAAATTTCAATGGAAAGCATAGGTATACTTTTATTATGATCAATAGTCATTGGTGGCTTATACAATTTTAGATTTTCAACATTCATAACCGAATAAATCTACATGTAAGGTGGTGATTCTAACAGGAAAACATTATTACCCATTTGTTCCAATATCTGAAAAGGACCATATCATATTGTTTTCACCTTCTTTCATTCACCTTTCATCCTCTCTTTGTTGATGTGAATCCAAAATAGATCACCCACTTGGAATTGGTGATCAACTCCATGTTTAGCATTCCTAACCTTGTATTTTTCTTAACTTTTCTCTAATTTCTCTCAGAAAAACTGATGAACTAACTGCATTTTCTGCACAAAATTTATGGATTTATCAATATCATTGCATCCATCAACAACAAATTCCTATCCTAAAGACAAATCCAAGGGATATTTAGGCATATACCCATAACAAGTCTCAAAATGAGACTACATAGTATAAGAATGAAGTGCTCGATTTTAGGCATGTTGCACATAGTAAAAATGTTCAACCCATAACTTGGGGTGTTCAGCACAATATCCTCGAAGAAGATATACCACTATGCAGTTGACGACCTCAATTTGACCATCAGTTTATGGATGAAATGTAGTGCTCTTCTTAAGGTTGGTGTCCATAAATTCCCACAAAGTTGACAAAAAATCTCTAAGAAAACAAGAATCTCGATCATATATAATAGAAGTGGGTAAACCAAAATGAACCCATACATTTTGAAAGAAAAAATGTGCAGTACCTTCATCGATAATAGTTTTAGTACAAGGAATTATCATAAACATCTTGCTAAATTTATTCACCACCACGTATAAATAATCATTTTTTCTTCGTGATATAGGCAAGCCTCCTACAAATTCCATGGAAATACTTTCCCAAGGATGGGTAGGGATACAGAGAGAGTGTAAAGCCCCAAATTCCTGTTACTAGGCTTGTTTGTGGCATAAAGAACACATCCTTTAGTATATAAGGTAACATTTTCCTACATTTGAGGCAAATAACAATACATTTGTAAATGTGCAATTGACTTGCCAACACCAAAATGACTAGAAATAAGAGAAGTATGAGCTTCCCTAATCACATGCATTCTTTCATTTTGATGAATACAAATTTTAATAAGGTGATATAAGAGTTCATTTTTCATATGATATTCGAATTCTTCTACTTTTTTACCACTCATCAAGTGTTTATACACATCCTTAAAATAAGCATCATTAGCATATTGTTCTTTATAACTCTCATAAAGAAAATAATTATGTTGAAAAGAGATAGATGCAAAAAGAATAGGAGGTCTAGATAACATGTCAGCAACCTTATTTTGTAAACCTTTCTTATACTTTATCACCAAATGAAACTAATGTAAGAAACCCATCTAATGAAAGTGTCTATATTATTGTAGCTTGGACTATGATTGTAGATACTAGAGGGGCTAACGATCTATATGAATAAACATTTCCTTTCCCATCAAGTAATGTTTCCTCTTTTTTACACTTTGAAACAAAGGGTAAAACCCTTTATCATAAGTTGGATAATTTTTTACTACACTAGTGAAGGTTTCATAATGATAACAAACAAGTTTTCTTCTTTGCATCAAGAAATCCCCCATAACATAATCACTTGCATCCATCTCAATCTCAAATGGTTGTTACAAATCTAAAAGTGCCAGGACAGGAGCGGTACTAATTTTTTCTTTCAAAGTATCAAAGGATTTTTATGCTTTCCTCCCCACTAAAAGACCTATTTTATACTAGTCAATGAATGCAAAGGAGATGAAATGAACAAGAAGTTAGCAATAAACTTTCTCTAATATTGTATTGCACCAAGAAATATTCTAACCTCTGTAACATTATTTGGTTTATCCCAGTACATAATAACCTATACTTTTATAGGATCAATTTTCAATTCACCATGTCCTATAATATGTCCTAAATAAACTAAATATGTTGTACTAAATTCACATTTTGACATCTTCACATATAATTTATCCTTTCGTAATGCATTCATGAATTTTTGAATATGAATAACACGATCTTCCCATGTTTCACTAAAAATCAAAATTTCATCTAAGTATACTATAAAAAAATCATTAATGAATGGCCTAAAAAAATCATTCATCACACACATGAATGTAGCCGGTGCATTGCACAATCCAAAAGGCATAACAAGCCATTCAAACAATCCCTGTTTTGTTTTAAAATCAGTTTTCCAAATATCACCTTCATTAATTCTAGCTTGATGATAATCTCTTCTCAAGTATAACTTAGTAAAATAAACTACATTTTTCAACTCATCCAAGAAATCATCAATGCGAGGAAGAGGGTACCAATTTTTAATCGTGATCTTGTTCAAAGAATGAAAATAAACACACATATGCCGTGTGTGCCATCTTTCTTTGGCACCAAGATAATAGGTGAACCACAAGGAGATGAAATTAGATAAATAACTCCTTTTTCCAACAATTCCATCACCTGATTTTTGATCTCCTCATTCTTGACCACAGAAAATCTATACATGCCAATATTAGGGAGTGGAGCATCCTGCAGCAAATGTATCTCATGTTGTACTCCTTGTTTAGGAGGTAATCCTTGTGGATCCTGAAACACATCATCATAATTAGAAACAATTTTAATCAAATCATCTCTATGTTTAGGATCACAATCCTCAAATGCCTTGGATTTGTATTTTTCCTTGGCTTTTACAACCATGAGTACAAAAGACTTGCTTGAATTCACAAGCCTTTTCATTTGTCTTGTAGAAACAAGAGATAAAATTATTTTGATATGGTGAGCTCTTATGATATATTCAACTCCACATTTCACAGCACATATTTATTTTCCTCCCTATAGAATATTGCTTTCTATCATAAATATAAGGACTTCCCAAAACCATACCACAAATATCCAAAGGAACAACATCCAAGTCTACCTCATCAACAAACTTGTCAGTGATGGCAAATCTTAATTTACAAGTTTTTGTTACCTACAACTTGGCATCATCACAAACCCATCCCAATGGATAAGTCTTAGGATGTGGCTTAGTTTGAAGCCCCAATTTCTTAACAACCTCCTCTGAAATCAAGTTATCTTGAGATCCACTATCAAATAGAGTATCAATCTTAGTATGCTTAGAAATAACTCTAATGTGGAACGATTCATTTCTTTTTTCTCATCATGTATATATATTTTTCTTACATGAAGAAGCAAAACTAGATGAGCTAGTGTTAGAAGAGGAATAAGAAGTACAACCTTGTAAACCCATGGCAGTGATTTTGTTTTCATCGTTAGAATCTGATCCAAGATCTTGTTGAACCATGAAATTTACCTTCTTATTCATGAAATTTTTGGTTTAAATTCCAGATGTAATTTCCAACACTTAGACACATCATGATTTTTTTTGACAATGTTTAGAAATAGGCATCTCATATTCATTTTTAATGTTCTCTCGTGGGCCATAGAAATATATAGTAGAAATAGTTTTTTTATCCTTTCATGAACTTTTTCCTTTCAAATTTTTCTCTTTACTTTCGTATTGCTTGTTTTTTCTCTTATAAAATGACTCTTTTAACATTTTCCCCTTTGCTTATAAATGAGTAGCTTGTGTACACACCACATCAAGATTAGTAGGATTAAGCACGAGAATCATATGTCTCAAATAGCTATGAAACCCACCAATATATTGCAACATTGTTTCTTTATTATGGAAAGAAATACCAAAAATAAGATCCCTTTTATAAACTCTTGTGTATAATCCTAAACACTTTGCCCCTTAGTTTTCCTTAAAAAAATTCAATACATCATAGCTTGTTGTATATAACCCAAAGGATAAAATTATTGTCTTAATACAGAAACAAATTCACTCCAAGTAGAAATTGTTTTACCTTTTGTTTTCTACAATCTCTTGTAGCTTACTCTCCCACCAAATGAGTGTTGTACCACCCAGTCAAAGAGTAGCCAAGTGAATGTTTTCCTCATCATCAACAATTTTTTGAACCCTATAATTTACTTCAATTTTCTTGGTCCAGTTATATGATTTCTCTACATTAAGCTCTCCATTATACATTGGCAATTCAAACTTAATATCCAATTTCAGCGAAGGAAGAAAATCATAACTTTTTTACCATCCTTGGAAGAGGGAGAACAATATTCAGATGGAGAAGATTGTCCTTCTTTTTCAAGTTTTTTACCCATGTAGCTTCTTTCTCCAACTGTCTTCTTCAATCACATTATAATTCCTCCACCATTTCTTTCATCCGCATGAAGGGTCGACAAAATTCGTCTTCTTGTTCTTCGTCCATATTTATATGCCATGAACGCCTCGATCCAATTTTAGAATAAAACTATGCTAAGGTTCCTTCACCACGCCTTGAACAGGACCTTGTTAGCATACACCAAACACTTGCGATCCAAAATATTTGGTAAACTGGTCGCTAAATCAATATTTGATACCAAACTAATACGTAAGTGTATGTAATTATTAAATCATGAAAAACCCACAAATTTACACTTTAAACAATTAAAAACAGATGATTAAAATAAACACATTTTTCCTAAAATTAGAAACATTTCAATCTACATTTAAAAGATTGTATAAAATCTAGAATCAAGAGATAAATCATAACTCCATGAACATGCAAGTTGATAACGGAGTTCGGCAGTGTGCCTACATCTCCAGGTCCTCCAAAAAATACGGGTCCATTAAATATTGCAATAATACATTACAATGAGGTTCCACAATTTTAAATAATCTCCTTTATTCTTAGGAGTCTCCATTCTATAATCAAGCTCTGAAAAAAAAATCCTTTGAAATGGATTTACAATGCAAAATTCCACCATAAGTCTCCTTTTTCACTCCATGGTCCTAAAACCACTACCCCTTAAATACTATGTAACCCCTCTTATCTCATTTCATAACCATGGGTGCATTGGTGGGGTACATATACTTTTACCTCGCAGGTCATGGGATCAAATCCCATATGGAGTGCCCCATGTATATCCATATTTCATGTTTAGAAACTATATCCCAGATTGGGCGCGTGGGGAAGGAATTATTTATTTAAATAGAATGTTCAAGTAGCATATGTGTATTAGCTTATGAGCCACTTTTGTTGGAGGGAATAATACATTAGGGTTAGAATGTGGGCACTGATGTTGGTAGGTAGGTGACATGTGCAATGCACATAGCCTAGGCGAGTTGGCTTGTGTGCTAGACGAGTTGGCTTGTGTGTTGGGTGAGTTGGCCTGTGTGTTGGGTGAGTTTGCTGACTTGGAATGTGGCGAGTTGGCATATGGTATGTGGCAAAAATAAATAATTACATAGTTTAAAATAATGTGGAATACTAATCCCACATGCACATTGGGTGGAAGAAATTTTCTTATAAAATAAATGTGGCTTGCAATTAATAGTGAAGTAAGAAGGCCAAGGCACCCCTCCTCAAAATGAGTGTGTCAAACCTGGATAAGGATCCTCGTCTAGTAAATAGCAGGATCCATTTGTTTGAACACGAGTGTCGAAAACCAAAGGAGAAAACAAAACCTTGTTTTTTTCCATTTTTTCACTTGTCATAATCCGATTGGTCCACTTGGCAATCGTGCATGTGTCCACATCACTGCATTCCTGCATGTTTTATTTTTGTACCAGTTGGGCCAAAATTTTAGCAGACGATATCTTTCACATACGGCCTCCATTTTTCACGTTCTACACACCATCAAAAATCTCTCGAAGGGCTCTATGCAACATAATTATTTACAATTGAATTAGAATAATAGATCGGAATTTCTCAATATAGATCCTCCTGAATCAGTTAATAACTTTTAGAATTTAACTCGTATTCTTGAGGTATCGTTTTTTAAAAGAAATTAAAACTTGGAGGTTTGTGAGATAAAGATGTTTGAACCACTCCAAAAATGACTTTTAGATGGATGTAGAGACCTTGAGTGCAAACAAAAGTAAATTAAAGCCTAAGACCTTTTTATATGCTAATGATGTTTAAAACCTTTAGTCAACTTTCTATCAAAAAGGTGTCCCTAAGATGTTGACTTTTTGAGTAAAACAAAAAATGGATTCTGATCCCGTAAGACCAATGTTAACTCCTTTTGTGCAGTTAATTATTTGATGAATTTCACCATGTGATTTTAAAACTTGGAAGACGAAACTCTTGACATGCAATTGTTAAAGTGACTCTAACCAATTATTGAATTAAAAACTAAAAAAATGTCTAGTAAATGTGATTTTAGGTGAAACAGAAACTCTAATTTGAGATCAAGAGCTAGGAGACTCTCACAGGTGCGTTAAAAAGTTTCAATCTAATATTGACTTATGGAAATGAAAGTAATAGAGAAAATAACCCAATTAATTGTACTTGTTATAAGTTAAATCTGAAATGAAATGAATAATTTGTAACATTGTGAATGAGATCATAGGTTTGCATGTTAAGTGTTCTTCAAATCTAAAAGGCTAATAATCAAATATGAATACAATAAATATGTAACCATATAAATATGATATTGTGGAAGGTGTTAGGAAATTAATTGTTAGTGCTCCATTTATATGCATTAATAAATTAGTGAGGGTTGTTGTATAATGAGTTATATGGTTTACGTGAATAGTGATTGTTATAACCACACATATAAATAGGCTTAGAGATAATAGGGGTTTTATTTAGTTTGTTCTAGTTCCTTGTTTATAGGAATACTGTCAGCTATTTATTTTGTAAGTAATTCCCATATGATTAATGGAGAAGAATTGATTAGTTTTCTTAGTATAAATATGCTCCTCTAATATTTGGTATCAGAGTGACATCGATCCAGCCATGAGAGTCTATAGAAATATTTTTATGCTTCGTAGAAATTAAGATATTATGAGAAGATTTATTTGTTGTGTACGCTCAAGATTTTCGGGTGTACATTTTCATTTAGCTGTGTGCTAAATCTGCAGTGATTCCTACATACCGTTTACATTGTATTCTATCCTAGATTTCATATGGCGGCCCTGTGTATTGGTCATTGTGCTTTGCATTAATATCGTTGAATCCAACGTTGAAATTTTCATGCATGAAATCAATTTTCCATTGAGATTCACATAGGTATCGAATTTCCACTGACCTGGACGCCTCCACATTTGCAATTGTAGAACAGTGCATTCTCATGTAGATAACTGCTCCCACGCCAAATCGAGCAAAAGAAGCAACGCAATCCCCAGCAAATAAATACCTATCACAAATAATGTGATCAGAAACCAATTGGTGGTTATAACGTTTGATTGAAATATTGGTTTTCAATATAATTTCAGGTGTCTTGGATTGCACTCGCCCAATTAGTGTCGTCCGTTCCATTTTTAGACACTGAGAATTTGTCTGAAAAATATGGACGCATAAACAGATTCCATGGTTGGTATATTTCAATGCTGGGATAGGATGTGCCTACATGCTCTAGGCCTCGGTGCATTGGAACAACTAGCCACGTCCATGAGTTCCACACCTCATAGGCTCAAAGGAAAATAAGAAAAACTTTGTGAGTTAATCTAAGTGGGGGAGCATTGCTTTTTGGTTTGGTGTTTATTGAGTTTCATTATCTTTGAGTCTTTTTACGAATAAGTTGTCAAAATTTTAAGTGATGTTCATAACATGTGAGTATAATTTAGTCAATAAAGTTTTAGTTATATTAATCTTTGTCAATTTTTTTCTATTAGTCATTGTTAATATGTATATCCTCGCATCATTGTATTTTTTTTTTTTAAAAAGTCATTTTTATGTCAAAAAATAAAATAAAATAGTTCATTGTCTTAAAGTCAAAAATTCAAGTTATTATTATGAGTCATTGTATAAAATCCAAAAATGTCAATAGAGTTATTGTAGTGCCCACATTCTACACACCCAAATACAACAGTAAAATACTAGGATAATTTTTTATTTTTTATTTTGACTTACATTGCTCACTACACACAACATTGTAAGGACTCCAACTACAAAACTCGACTCACATGCGAAAATCACATAAGTCATCGACTCACATAGACACATGAAGACGACATCGGCATGTCGATGCCACACCTTTCCCAACAAACGAATACTAGCAATAACACGGCCACAATAAAAGGGACTTAAGGATTGACAACCCACAACACAACATTACCATGGTTACATTTAGAGTACGTTAAGCATCCAATAACATTATTATGTAAGCATAACTATTCTCCCTTTTCCACCTCCATGTCCTGAAAATTCGTTTCACGTTTCACTTATTGTTCGACCAGTTAATTTTGCTCTTTACCCTTATGACAATCTTCATACTTACATAAGTATTTTCCATATTTCAAATTCTATACAAAATTCTAACTCTCTCATTCTTGTGTTAAGATTAGGCTTCCCAATACGCTTATTCAAAGTTTAGAATTTAACCTTGTTACACAAGTGAACCTAACGTGATGTTAGGATGAAATCTTGGGATTAAGGAAGACATAGATTGAAATAGCTTTTTTCCCCAAGAACATCCATCGATCACGGAATAGTTATTTCGCTACCATAATTATTATAGTACAATAGCTTGTTAAATTCCAAATTTAATTTTTATAGGTATATCTTTTGTTTTTTCGACGTTTGGGCACACCAAGGCAATGTATATTCTTTGTAACACATGAAGATGTTTTAAATTAAGTCATAAGGACTCCCAGTCATTATTCCTAACCTCAAATTTTGGTTTTACTCTCATATGATTTACTTTTGCGTCGCACTAGGGTCTCATGATTACTATCATTTTAAACATAAGAGTTACGATAGTACTTGTCTGACATATTAAAGAAGCACATGGTTAAGCTTAATTCTAGTTTCTCCCAAGGTTTCAATCTCTATTAAAGGTGTGATTAAGGTAAAAAGGTATTTACCCTATAATCCTTTCGTGGAAGATCAAGGCACTAAATTTTCACAAGCCCAAGACAAGACATTTATTTACAAGGGAAAAAAAGGGTTCACTAACGAGAATGCAAGACAAAGAACAACTATATCGTGATCTTCACCACTCAGCCTGGTGTCGAACCTGAAGAGAGGACATTCTTCTTGCGATTACCAAATCTAGAAGGAAACCGCATACTCGGGATAGGTTGGACCATGACATTCCAAATATGGGTTCACGACAATGTCGCTAGACATAAAGACTATGACGGTAAACTCCAACTAGGGGTTTTATTTACCTAACCTAGGGATCTCATCGAGTGCAAAGCTTAAGTTCATTCTACGGTCTTAAATTTCTTATATGGTAAAAAGGATCACACATGCAGGCAAGTTAAGCACGAATATTTTATTAAAGTTGAGTGCCCCCATTAAAACTCTTTATTATGTTTGCAAGGTAAGAAGATAACCTAGAAATTAATTTAATCGTTTATTGAATACTGAGAAGGTACTGCAATATATTAACTTCAATTTCAAATTTACTTTATATAAATCAAACCCCTTTTTTTTCCCATACACAACTAAGAATCAAACTGAACGGTGATGAGATGCACATTTCCTAAGTTATCCCTAAAACTAGCATATCATGCATGATAACAAATCTCAATTATAACTTTTCGGTAACAAGAGACTACAATACACAGTTATTCAGTTTACAATGACCTATAAAAATTATAATAATAATAATTAAATTTCACATCGTCTTTCTCGTCGTCATTCTTCCATCCTGCAAAACCCATGTGAGCATGATATCAGCGATAATTCGCTGGCATGGCATCCACCCTAATCAATCATAATTGTCATTTTTCAGTTTCCCATTTACATAAGATAAAAAATTATAATTAGCAATTGAAACAAAAAGGTTTAGAGACATGTATTCATTACATTTCATTTTGCTTCTTTTGTAACCCAGGAGAAAGAAAGAGAAGGGAAGAGAGAGAAAAAACCACTTTGGTCAAAAGTTCTAATACACACAACAAGTTCATTATAGTGTTTTAAACAGTTATTTACATGTGTGTAAATGTTTTTAGGGTGATTTGGCAACCCTACGAGGTCCCGTAGCTTTCTATTCTTACATTTTCTCACTAGCTGCAAAACGTTCAAAACAGGCTTGGAGGCTAAGAAACTGCTTCCCAAGGTTATCTTCCGATGAGAACACGCACCACAATTAAATTTCTACGTGTCCCCAGATATACCAAGAATTCATAGCAACTGACGGAATTGAAAAAGAGCAAACGGTTTGCGTTTGGTGGTTAGTTTTCCGGGGCCACTGGTCATCATTCACCCAGTTGTAAACTGACAAAAGTTAGCTCGAGGGCCCAGAAAACCACGTCCAAAACGACGTTCGATGGAGGAAACACGCAACGAGACATCTCCTACTAGTTCCCCTATATGAAGAGAATTCATCAAAGTCAACAAGACTGAGAACTAGAAAACCATGTTCAAACGGCAACAAGTTTTCTAGAGCGACAAGATGAAATTGGACCAGTTTGACCTCGTCAAACTACGACCAAAGGCCTACAAAACAGCTTCGCCAAACTATCCCGAAAGGTGCTCTTTCCTATGCTGAATGTTCCATGCATTTGTCTAGTATAAACGCTAGAGGTTTGCGAAGACGAAACGTGATTTCTCTTTCCAGGTTTCAAATGGTGGTCCCAAACGAAAGCCAACTTTCTAGTTTTAACAACTCTCTACTTTTGTAAATTGGTGTAACAGGGCTCCTATAAGAGCGGCAAAAGGATGTCATATGATCGTTTCGGATCAAACCAAAAATCAAGGTGACTCCTCGTATACCAAGGTACACGAATGAAACTTCACATCTTGTTTCCAGAGTTGCGAAGAGTACTTGGTGAGTCTCCGAAAATTGCAAAATTTAACTATTTAAAACAAGGAGAAGGTCAACTTTATCAATGGGGAGTCAAATTCGTCAAGTCGATAGAACGATATTGGAGCAATCAAGGAGGGTAAGAGTTTTCTAAATCATCTCGAAGTGAGGGTACTAGTTCATGGTTTAAAGTAGACGTGTTATAATGACGTCGTGAGTTACGACATGACAATTTATTGTTTTGCAACGAGTTGAAGGGACATATAACTATATTTTAAAAAAATCCTACTAATTTAAAATTCTATTTAGTTGCAAAAGAGAACTATAACACGAGAATTATGAGAGGTAAGGAAAGAAAAACCATGCCTGGAGAACGAAGTCGGTTGAAGCCGCAGGCTTTGGTTCAGCAACTTGCTCAGGCACTTCGCCAACTGGTTCACGAGCCTAGATCTAACCTCCACCACGTCACACCCACTTCCCGATCACTTGAAGTTTTCCAACAGAGTAAGCAGTTGCTTGTGCATTTCCAAAACCTTCTAAATAGATCCATTATGTGCACATCCTTGCATGAAATTTCAGCTATCCACATGGGCTAATCTGTGTTTATTTCTTGGAGGAACTTTTTAAAACACTTCATGTGCTTTGTCTCTAAGTCCAGGCTTTGCATTCAGGTCTAACAAAGCATTTACGACTACATGCAATGGCCATATCCATAAGACTTGATTCAAAGTGCCCATTTTAACAAAGTCTGGGATATACTAGCAATGGAAAATATGTCCATGAAGACACTAGGTGTTTGCATTTGAAGGAACAACCACAGAGCTTCAAGGCGATTATGTGGTCTTCTGAACTATCATGGACGTCCATAACCTATTCCTACGTTGCCATTTTGGCACAAACACTAAGGATGTTGGAAATTGCCACACCTAATTGAGGCATTTTGTCAAACAGTTTTGTGCCTTTTCTATGCTTCCATTTTGTGCATATGTTGCCATCATGGCATTCCATGAGATAACATTTCTTTGAAGCATTCTATCAAACAGTTCACATGCCCTAAAAACACTTCCACATTTTCACGAATAACAACTAAAACGCTTACAAAAAAAAACTAGATTCTTTTGTCCATACCCTGCTCCAAGCTACCACGTTTTTTTGCACATGCTGGAGATTCGCTGGCAAAGGTTGTTAAATTTAGCTTTACTCCTGCTGTTTACATTTGGTTGAAAGATTCTAAAGCCTTTTCAACAAATCCATTTTGCGCAAATCCTACAATCATGGCATACCATGAGCCCGCATCTATTTGAGGCATTCTATCAAATAGTTCACAGCCCCCCCCCCCTTTTTTACAAATCCATTTGTGCATATGCTTCCGAAATTTGCAGCCTTGTCTAATAGCGCACTTGCAACTAAAACATACAAAATCCCCTCTCCAAAATGCTTTGATGGGCGTTTGCAGTAGTTTCAAAGCTCTTATTTTGGTGCAGGATGGGAGGTATGCTACCATAGTAAACTGATTGGGCTGGAGGCGTGTTTGTTGCATGGTGAAACGATGTGTCTACCTTATGAGGAAACAAAAAAAAACCTCGCATTTTTCTATACACGGCCGTGACCACGTCCATGAGAAGTTGTCTCATTCTTTCATTGGATGAAACACTAAAATAGCGTCCAAGTGTGAGATACCACGCAGGTTTTTGGAGCTCTTTTTTTTTACAGCAACTGGGAGGATGTTGCAAAGACTAGTTTTCACAAACTGCCACCCCCTTCACGCCTTCTCCTACTACAGATGGGTGTGTAGCACTGGCCTGAAGCTTCCTCCCATGGCAGCGGTGGTGGCATCACTCCCTCTCTCCACGTAAAACCCAAAATGATGGAAACATAGTACCACTTTTTCCCTAATCCACACTTTCAAGGGCTTTCCTCTATTTTTGTGTTAAAGTTTTGATTTTTCTCCATTTATTAAATTTTAGCTTTATTTATATATATATATATTTATATATATATATTTCTTTTTTCTTTTAAAAAAAAAACAGAGGCATTACATTCTCCTCCTCTTAAGAAGCATCATCCTTGATGCGACATAAAATGAAGAAAGAAAGAAAAAGTACGCAACAAGGGACGAATGTGGCAAAGGTACGATCTAAAGTTAAAATTTTAAACACAAAATCACAGCCACAGGGTGGCCCTAGGAACATCAGGTAGAAATTTTAATTTTCAAGGTTCTGTGAAGATTGGCAGTTCCTTCTTATTTTTTATTTCATTAGTCTCTTTCTATTAATGTTATTCTTAATTCAAGTCCTTTAAATTTTCATTTGTGAAGAATTTTAGTTTATTCATTCCTGTGGGTTCCCGTCATGAACTACAGTCACAGCACCCTACCAGGGCTATACACAACACCTAATTTTCACAAGTATACTTTTACATACTTACACAACCATATCACATCACAAAGGTTTCATCAAACCATGGAATGACAACAAGTAAACCACATAACAATTAATTTCCAACAATTACGTCCTAGACATAGATCTAGTTCACACATTTGACTGACAACAAAATCAACACGCTGATACATATACGACGGGTATCACAAGCCCAAAAAAAAATCCATGACTGTAACCACATAGTTCCAATCCAATATCCAATAGTCCATAACAACCAGGAGAAGAGTCAAACCTCAAACATAACAAGTTGTCAAAAATAATCACACAGGGTACACATAACTCACTATACCAACTCTACACATAACAAGACATCACGAAACAAACCCCAGATATCTCCAAAAGTACAAGGTAAAACTCCATATATCTCCTGGAGCATCATGAAACAACTCCATACACCTCAAACAACTCCATATACCTTCCAAGAGGAAGAAACATAGTGCTAGAACCAAGTCGGGTCACTCAACCATAGAGCCCCATCAAAAATCTCAGGTCACTCAACCATAGAGTGTCATAAAGAATAATAGGTCACTCAACCATATAGTCCTGTCTCCTTTCTCCTTTTAATGAGGTTGGGTCACCCTATTACCCTGGGCACATAGAGCCCCATCAACCCCACCCAAGTGACATAATAACTCATGGTTCAACAACCCGCTAGTTATCTGTAACTCTTTGGGGCATACCCCCATACAACGAAGCAGGTCCATAGGTTCAACCACTCCATGGATAACCCCATGACCCTAATCCAACACTTTACGACATTAGAACCAGCATAACAATCCAATCAAATGCCAAGTGGCAAAATCAAAAGCCTTGGGCTAGGCTACAAAACTCTCAAATATGACAAGCAAGTTTTAAAACCAAGAAAAACAAATGGCTAATTAGCCTTGGTTAGTAAAAAATCCAAATGTTAATGCAACAATCAAATAAATGCCCAAAATATGAGAACATGTTGATCAAGAAAATGGCTAGTTCTAGTGAAAAGAGAGATTGATTTACGCATAAAATACGTAATGAGAAAAAATAACACATCACAATCACTATGTGGCCTCATACCGCCACCAAAGGGGTACTCATCAAGTTGCTGGCACTCAGACATCGAGCCTCAGCTCGAAAAAAATTTACATGTAACCAGAAATGAGTATATCAAATAATGTAACTATCATTATCTCTGTCTGAATCATAACTCCAAACTCCCACAAGGATCAACATAGTCAAAATCACATAGGATTATTCAATGAACAATCCAATAGGAAAGAGTAGGGGACACTAGTTGCATAAGTTGAGCCTAAGGTGGTGCGCACCCATAATATACTGAGCAAGCTCGAAGTATACTAAACAGATAAAAGTGGGTTTTTAGTCTATATAAGACTCCACTTTCTCACTTGTACTCAGCTCAAGATTATGACAACTTGGTCCATGTCTCCTCTCTCCACACATACACTCTTGACAATCTATTCCCCTTAGGGTCGTCTAGTGTAAGGTCCACAACATACACATAGCTACATCACAAACACAATGGTAATTCACACACAATAACCATAACGTCTTGCGCATGGTATAAATATATAGGGTACAACACAATCATTACCTTCACGGGTCACGATACATCGCATTACCACATCCTGCACCCAAAGTGCAATCATTGTACACTAGGGATCATACTCACCATATACCCCTAAATCATGACATGAACCATCCCATAGTACATGAATTATACGTATGAGGAACAAAATGTCTAACATTACGACATATAGTCAATTGGAAAACAACACGATGATGTTCACAACTAATCGCAATACGGTGACGACATCATAATAAACTTCCATTCACTTTACATAAATTTTGTCATGCAACACATCACTACATCTTCACATCACACAAGGTCAAAATGTTCCAACACTCTGCAATTCACAAAATTATTCCATTCACACAAAACAAGGTGGTGAATCACACACGGATTCCTCATTGGATCCACGAAAAGGAGAGTCAATACTCTCATCACAAGCAGTAATTCATACGTGAATTCTTCATAGAATCCTCACGAAGGAGAGAGAATACTCCCATCCCTAGCACATCAACATGATAACAAATGTGCACTAAGTGACATACACATCATGTGCGTTCACATTATCACAATTATGACATAGATCACATCACTCTTAAAACACATTACTCTTCCAATATTTATCACCATCATGAAACAACATCGCCAGCATGCAGAATCATCACAACTCCAATCCATCCAAGAGGTTCGAGAGCATGAACCTTGCTCTGATACCATATGTAGTGCCCACATTATACACACCCAAATACAACAGTAAAATACCAGGATAATTTTTTTTTGACTTACATTGCTCACTACACACAACACCATAAGGACTCCAAGTATAGAACTTGACTCACATGTGACAATCACATAAGTCATCGAATCACATGGACACATGCAGTCGACATCGGCATGTCGATGCCACACCTTACCCAATGAATGAATACTAGCAATAACACAACCACAATAAAAGGGACTTAAGGATTGACAACCCACAACACAACATTACCATGGTTACATCTAGAGTACGTTAAACATCCAATAACATTATTATGTAAGCATAACTATTCTCCCTTTTCCACCTACATGTCCTGAAAATTCGTTTCACATTTCACTTATTGTTCGACCAGTTAATTTTGCTCTTTACCCTTATGAAAATCTTCATACTTACATAAGTATTTTCCATATTTCAAATTCTATACAAAATTATAACTCTCTCATTCTTGTGTTAATATTAGGCTTCCCAATACGCTTATTCAAAGTTTAGAATTTAACCTTGTTACACAAGTGAACCTAATGTCATGTCAGGATGAAATCTTGGGATTAAGGAAAACATAGATTGAAATAGCTTTTTTCCCCAAGAACATCCATCAATCACGAAATAGTTATTTCGCTACCATTATGATTATAGTACAATAGCTTGTTAAATTCCAAATTTGATTTTTATAGGTATATCTTTTGTTTTTCTGACATTTGGGCACACCAAGGAAATGTATATTCTTTGTAACACATGAAGATGTTTTAAATTAAGTCATAAGGACTCCCAGTCATTATTCCTAACCTCAAATTTTGGTTTTACTCTCATATGTTTTACTTTTGCGTCACACTAGGGTCTCATGATTACTATCATTTTAAACATAAGAGTTACGATAGTACTTGTCTGACATATTAAAGAAGCACATCGTTAAGCTTAATTCCAGTTTCTCCCAAGGCTTCAATCTCTATTAAAGGTGTGATTAAGGTAAAAAGGTATTTACCCTATAATACTTTCGTGGAAGATCAAGGCACTAAATTTTCACAAGCCCAAGACAAGATATTTATTTACGAGGGACAAAAAGGGTTCACTAACAAGAATGCAAGACAAAGAACAACTATATCGCGATTTAGGTCGTTTGGGTCCAACAGGGATTTCATTCACTGATGAAGTTAATTTCTAGATCTAATTTCCTAAGGCCCGGAAATCCAATAAGATACAAGGGAGTAATATCTCTACCTACTCCACAGATGGGAAGGTTACACCACTTAGTCATTCCTTCTAACAAGGACTCATAAGGTGACTTCCAAGGTGATCTTCACCACTCAGCCTGGTGTCAAACCTGAAGAGAGGACATTCTTCTCGTGATTACCAAATCTAGAAGGAAACCGCATACTCAGGATAGGTTGGACCATGACATTCCAAATATGGGTTCACGATAATTTCGCTAGACATAAAGACTATGACGGTAAATTCCAACTAGGTGTTTTATTTACCTAACCTAGGGATCTCATCGAGTGCAAATCTTAAGTTCGTTCTATGGTATTAAATTTTTTATATGGTAAATAGGATCAAACATACAGGCAAGTTAAGCACAAATATTTTATTAAAGTTGAGTGTCCCCATTAAAGCTCTTTATTACGTTTGCAAGGTAAGAAGATAACCCAGAAATTAATTTAATCATTTATTGAATACTGAGAAGGTACTACAATATATCAACTTTAATTTCAAATTTACTTTATATAAATCAAACCCCCTTTTTTTTCCATACACAACTAAGAATCAAATTGAACCAGTGATGAGATGCACATTTCCTAAGTTATCCCTAAAACTAGCATATCATGCATGTTAACAAATCTCAATTATAACTTTTCGGTAACAAGAGACTACAATACACAGTTATTCATTTTACAATGACCTATAAAAATTACAATAATAATAATTAAATTTCACATCACCTTTTTCGTCGTCATTCTTCCATCCTACAAAACCCACGTGAGCATGATATCAGCGATAATTCGCTGGCATGGCATCCACCCTAATCAATCATAATTGTCATTTTTCAGTTTTCCCATTTACATAAGATAAAAAAAATTACAATTAGCAATCGAAACAAAAAGGTTTAGAGACATGTATTCATTACATTTCATTTTGCTTCTTTTGTAACCCAGGAGAAAGAAAGAGAAGGGAAGAGAGAGAAAACACCACTTTGGTCAAAAGTTCTAATACACACAAAAAGTTCATTATAGTGTTTTAAACAGTTATTTATATGTGTTTAAACGTTTTCAGGGTGATTTGGCAACCCTACGAGGTCCCGTAGCTTTCTATTCTTACATTTTCTCACTAGCTGCAAAACATTCAAAATGGGCTCGGAGGCTAAGAAACTACTTCCCAAGTTTATCTTCCGATGAGAACGCACACCACAACTAACTTTCTACGTATCAAGAATTCATAGAAACTGACAGAATTGAAAAAGAGCAAACGGTTTGCGTTTGGCGGTTAGTTTTTTGGGGCCATTGGTCGTCATTCACCCAGTTGTAAATTGACAAAAGTTAGCTCGAGGGCCCAGAAAACTGCATCCAAAATGACATTTGATGGAGGAAACATGCAATGAGACATCTCCTACTAGTTCCCCTATATGAAGAGAATTCATCAGAGTCAACGAGACTGAGAACTAGAAAACCATGTTCAAACAGCGACAAGTTTTCTGGAGTGACAAGACAAAATTGGACCAGTTTGACCTCGTCAAACTATGACTGGAGGCCTATAAAACGGCTTCACCAAACTATCCCGAAAGGTGCTCTTTCCTATGCTAAATGTTCCATGCATTT
Organism: Taxus chinensis; assembly: GCA_019776745.2. Taxonomy (NCBI): domain Eukaryota; kingdom Viridiplantae; phylum Streptophyta; class Pinopsida; order Cupressales; family Taxaceae; genus Taxus; species Taxus chinensis. Next base: position 444,636,590 of record CM034154.1, read on the forward strand.
TTCTAGTATAAACACTAGAGGTTTACGAAGACGGAATGTGATTTCTCTTTCCGGGTTTCAAATGGTGGTCCCAAACAAAAGCCAACTTTCTAGTTAACAACTCTCTACTGTTGTAAACTTGTGTAACAGGGCTCCTATAAGAGCATCAAAAGGATGTCATATGATCAATTTGGGTCAAACCAAAAATCAAGGCGACTCCTCGTATACCAAGGTACATGAATAAAACTTCACATCTCATTTCCAGAGTTGCGAAGAGTACTTGGTGAGTCTCCAAAAATTGCCAAATTTAACTATTTAAAACAAGGAGAAGGTCAACTTTATCAATGGGGAGTCAAATTCATCTGGTCAATAGAACGATATTAGAGCGATCAAGAAGGGTAAGAGTTTTCTAAATCATCTCGAAGTGAGGGTACTAGTTCATGGTTTAAAGTAGACGTGTTATAATGATGTCGTGAGTTACGACATGACAATTTATTGTTTTGCAACGAGTTGACAGGACATTTAACTGTATTAAAAAAATCCAACTAATTTAAAATTCTATTTAGTTGCAAAAGAGAACTAAAACATGAGAATTATGAGGGGTAAGGAAAGAAAAAACCATGCCTGGAGAACGAAGTCGGTCGAAGCCACAGGCTTTGGTTTAGCATCTTGCTCGGGCACTTCGCCAACTGGTTCACGAGCCTAGATCTAACCTCCACCACATCACACCCACTTCCCGATCACTTGAAGTTTTCCAACAGAGTAAGCAGTTGCTTGTGCATTTCCAAAACCTTCTAAACAGATCCATTATGTGCACATCCTTGCATGAAATTTCAGCTATCCACGTGGGCTAATCTGTGTTTATTTCTTGGAGGAACTTTGTCAAACGCTTCATGTGCTTTGTCTCTAAGTCCAGGCTTTGCATTCAGGTCTAACAAAGCATTTACGACTACATGCAATGGCCATATCCATAAGACTTGATTCAAAGTGCCCATTTTAACAAAGTCTGGGATATACTAGCAATGGAAAATATGTCCATGAAGACACTAGGTGTTTGCATTTGAAGGAACAACCAAAGAGCTTCAAGGCGATTATGTGGTCTTTTGAACTATCATGCACGTCCATAACACTCTCTCCATGGCAGCTCAATATCTGAGTGTCATCAACCCAATGAGTGACACTTTGGTGGATGCAAAAGTGTAATGCCTACGTTTTTTTTAAATAAAAAATAAATAAATAATAAATAATATAATAAAAGGATTCAAATTTTAAAAGAAAATAAAAAAAATCTCGTGATTTTGTTGTGGGCGCAGTTTAGGGCAGGTTGGGGGACTATCCCTCGTTTTGTTTTGTTGGAGAGGGAGAGGGTGCCGCGACCATGGAGAGAAGGGGTGCGGGAAGAGCTCCAACCTAGACGAGCTTCCCTTACCAGCGTATTTCCAGCCTGTGCCAACACTCTCCCAGCCCACGTCCAAACAGAAAAATGAGCTCCCTCTAACCTGCACAACATCTTGCAAAGTGTAAATTATTTAGAGAGGTTTTTGACAGTTGTGCAGTTGCATATACTTGGGGACAAAGCTTGGACGTCCATTAGAGAAAAATGGAGGTAGATTTGTGTCTGAATAGCTTTCATGTTGCCAGCATTCTCCCAGTCGGGCCAAACTCATGCGTGGGATCTTTTTCAACGCAAATTTTTTTTTTTTTAAAATATGGATTTTGTTAGAGGTTGTAGTCGCATATGTTGTGGGGGGCGTTTTTTTTTTCCAGTATTTAACCAAATGATGGAATGGGACAGCTTCTCAAGGAATAGATCTTCTGCTGTGCATGAGAAGAAACAAATAAAAAGTGTTTTAGAACCTGAGTGAATCCTTGGACAGCGCATGAAAAGGATATAAAGAATTTTTGTTGTGTATGTTCTATTTTCAAATGCCCAGGTAGATACCTATGCAAAATGTGGAATCCTGTGAGTTGCTTGACAGAATGCCTCAAAGAAATGCGGTCTCATGGACTGCCATGATGGCAACATATGCGCAAAATGGATTTGTTATAAGGTGGTTGGACTGTTTGACAAAATGCCTCAAGAGACGTGGTCTTATGGAACATACCCTGACCATGTAAGCTTCATTTTGTTTAATTAGCATTTATCCATTCAGGTTCAGTGCATGAGGGTTGTAAATACTTCGATGGTATGAGTGCCTCTTGTAGAATCATGCCTAGAATTAATCATTATGCTTGCTTGGTGTCTACTGAGCACATGAGAATGTGTAAAAATTTGGAAGCATGCAAACAGTTCGATAATGCCTGAAAGGAATGTGGTTTATGGGCAGCAATGGTTGCAGGAGGTGTAAAAATAAAAATAAAAATGAGTTGGTTAAAAAGTCCTTGGAAACCTTCAAGCAAATGCAATGGGTCTGTGTAAAGCCAGATTCCACAACCTCTGTCAGCATCCTCCCTGCATGTGCAAAAATAAGAGCTTTAGAATTGAGCATGGAAAACCATCAAGGCATAGAAAACAAGATGTTTTTTGTTTGCAATGCAACTTCCCTGGTAGACGTGTATGCAAAATGGTGGAGCTGAGGACGCTCGTGGACTGGTTGATGAAGTGCCCAAGCAAGAGACTGAACCCAAGCTTGCAGCTTCGACCGACTTTGTTCTCCAGGCATGGTTTTTTCTTCCCTTACCTCTCATAATTCTCGTGTTTTAGTTCTATTTTGCAACTAAAAAGAATTTTAAAGTATTAGAAATTTTAATACCATTAAATGTCCCTTCAACTCGTTGCAAAACAATAAATTGTCATGTTGCACTCACGACATCATTATAACTCGCCTACTTTAAAACATGAACTATCACCCTCGCTTCGAGATGATTTAGAAAACTCTTACCCCTTTTTATCGCTCCAATATCATTTTATCGACCTGAAAAATTTGACTCTCCATTTATTAAGTTGACCTTCTTCCTGCTTAAAATAGTTAAATTTTTCAATTTTCGGAGAGTCACTATGTACCCTTTGCAACTCTGGAAAAGAGATGTGAATTTTCTTTCGTGTACCTTGGTATACGAGGAGTCGCCTTGATTTTTGGTTTGACCCGAAACGATCATATGACATCCTTTTGACGCTCTTCTAGGAGCCCTGTTACACCGGTTTACAATAGTAGAGAGTTGTTAAAACTAGAAAGTTGGCTTTCGTTTGGGACCACCATTTGAAACTTGGAAAGAGAATCACGTTCCGTCTTTGCAAACCTATAACATTTATACTAGACAAATGCATGGAACATTTAGTATAGGAAGGAGCACTTTTTGGGACAGTTTGGCAAAGCCATTTTGTAGGCCTCCGGTCATAGTTTGACGAGGTCAAACTAGTCCAATTTCGTCTTGTCGCTCCAGAAAAATTGTCGTCGTTTGAATATGGTTTTCTAGTTCTCAATCCCGTTGACTCTGATGAATTCTCTTTATATGGGGGAACTAGTAGGAGATGTCTCATTGTGTGCTTATCCATCAAACGTCAGTTATGGATGCGGTTTTCTGGGCACTCGAGCTAATTTTTGTCATTTTACGACTGGGTGAACTACAACCAGTGGCCCCGAAAAACTAGCCGCCAAACGTAAACCATGCGCTCTTTTTCAATTCCGTCAATTGCTATGAACTCTTGGTATATCTGGAGACACGTAGAAATTTAATCGTGGTGTGCGTGTTCATCGGAAGATAGCCTTTGGAAGCAGTTTCTTAGCCTCTGAACCGTTTTGTATGTGTTGTAGCTAGTGAGAGAATGTAAAAGTAGAAAGTTGTGGACCCTCGTAGGGTTACCAAATCATCCTGGAAACTTTTATCACACATAAATAACTATTTAAAACACTATAATGAAACTTGTTGTGTGTATTAGAACTTTTGGCAAAACGATGTTTTCTCTCTCTTCCCTTCTCTTTCTCTCTCCTGGGTTACAAAATGAAGAAAAACGAAATGCAATGGATACATGTTCCTAGACCTTTTTATTTCGATTGCAAATTGTAATTATTGTTAAATGTAAATGGGAATCTGAAATATGATACTTATGATTGCTTAGGGTGGATGCCATGCCAGCGATTTACTGCTGATATCATGCTCACGTGGGTTTTGCAGGATGGAAGAACGACGACGAAAAAGGGCGATGTGTGATTTCATTATTATTATTGTAATTTTTATAGGTCATTGTAAAAATGAATAACTGTATAGTGTAGTCTCTTGTTACTGAAAAGTTATATTTGAAATTTGTTAATATGTATGAGATGCTAGTTTTAGGGATATCTTAGGAAATGTGCATCTAATTCACCGGTTCAATTTGATTCTTAGTTGTGTATGGCAAAGAAAGATTTGATATATAATATATAGTAAATGAAATCGAATTTAATACATTGTAGTACCTTCTCAGTATTCAATAAATGATTAAAGTAATTATTGGGTTACCTTCTTACATTGCAAACACAATAAAGAGTTTTAATGGGAACACTCAACCCTTAATAACATATTCATGCATACTTGCCTACATGTGTGACCCTTTGTACCATATAAGAAATTCAAGACTGTAGAACGAACTTAAGCTTTGCGCTCGAGGGAACACTCTAGGTTAGGTAAATAAAATCCCTAGTTGGAGTTTATTGTCATAGTCTTTTTGTCTAGCAACACTGTCATAAACCCATATTTAGGAATGACATGGTCCAACTTTATCCAGAATATGCGGTTTCCTTCTAGTTTTGGTAATCACGAGAAGAATGTACTCTCTTCAGGTCCGATACCAGGCTGAGTGTTGAAGATTTCCTTAGGAGTCACCTTATGAGTCCTTGTTCGAAGGATCGACTAAGCGGTGCAACCTTGGTTTCTATCAAAATAACATCTTGGAATTCTCTTGAATGTGGTTTAGTATAATTATGTCCGCTTGCCTTAAAATCACTTGTAGTAGAGGCGTAGATCGTTAGGTGTATATTGGAATTAAACTAAACACTAGTGGTTTTTGTCTGTTAACGTGTGGGTAGAAACTGTATTTTAACTCCTGGTATGCGAAATTGAGTTGAAAGATGTTGATTCTAGAGAACCTTAGAAATTGTAATCTTGTCCCTTAATCCCTTGCTATGTCAATTATGGCATTAAGGAATAAAGAATATTCTTTATGCGGAATCGTGAAATGTAGTGACATGTGATCTTCGTGTTCATAGATCACTTGTGTTCATGTGTAGTTTATTATGCTCCTAGCCTTGTACTTCTTTAAGATGTCATACAAGTGCTTTCGTATCTCTTTTGTTTCGAAACAACACTAAGAACGAGATCTTAGTGCGATGCAAGAGCATATTATATAAATGTTGCACTCGAGATTGGAGATTAGGATTATGGTCAACCTTGGAGTCCTTATGTCTTAATTGAAGCAACTTCATGTGTTACAAAGGATATGAATTGTCAAATGGTGTGATCAAAATTTGAGAAAACTAAGGATGTATATACATATAAATCAAATTTGGAATTCAGCAAGTTATTGTACTATAATAATAATGGTAGGGAAATAACTATTCCATGATCAAAGGATGTTCTTGGAAAAAGGCTATCGAATCTATGTCTTCCTTAATCCCAAGATTTCATCTTGACATCATGTTAGATTTTCTTGTGTAGCAAGAGTAAATTTTATACATTAAATAAACGTTTGAGAAGCAAAAATCTTAACATAAGAATGAGAGAATTAGAATCTTGTAGGCATTTTGAAATATGGAAAAATACTTATGTAAGCTCTGAAGATTGTCATAAGGGTAAAGACCAAAATTAAATGGTTGAACAATAAGTGAATTGTGAAACGAATTTTCAGAACATGTAGGTGGAAAAAGGGAGAAAATTTTGCTTACATAATAATGTTATGGGATGTTTTACGTACTCTAGATGTAACCATGGTAATGTTGTGTTGTGGGTTGTCAATCCTTAAGTTCCTTTTTATTGTGGCCGTGTTATGGCTAGTATTCGTTCATTGGGAAAAGCGTGGCATCGACATGCCGATGTCATTTGCATGTGTCTATGTGAGTTGATGACCTATGTGATTGTCGCATGTGAGTCGAGTTTTGTACTTGGAGCCCTTACGGTGTTGTGTGTAGTGAGCAATGTAAGTCAAAAAAAAATTATACTGGTATTTTACTTCTTTTTTTTTGTGTGTAAAGGGTGGGCACTACATATGATATCAGAGCAGAGGTTCATACTGTCGAACCTCTGGGATGGATTGGAGTTTTGATGATTCTTCATGATGGGGATGGTGTTACATGATGGTGATGGTGTTTCATGGTGATGATAATGGAAGAGTAATGTGATATATGTTATTAAGTGAACTATGTCGTGATTATGACCTTATGGAAGCACATGTGGTGCATGTCACTTAGTGCATATTTGTTGTCATGTTGATGTGCCTATGATGAGAGTATTAACTCTCCTTTTCGTGGATCCAATGAGGAATCCGTGTGATGTACCACCTTGTTTTGTGTGAATGGAATGATATTGTGAATTGCAGAGTGTTGGAACATTTTGACATTATGTGATGTGAAGATGTAGTGATGTATTGCATGACAAAATTTATGTAAAGTGAATGGAATTTTATCGTGATGTCGACACCGTATTGTGATTTGTTGTGGGCATTGTTGTCTTGTATTACAATTGATTATGTGTCGTAATAATAGACGTTGTGTCCCTCATATGTGTAATTCATGTAATATGTGATAGTTTATGTTGTGATTTAGGGTCATATGGGAGTATGATCCCTAACGTACAGTGAATGCACTTTGGGTGCAGGATGTGGTAATGTGATGTATCGTAACCCATGAAGGTAATGATTGTGTTGTACACTGTATATTTATACCATGCGCAAGACGTTATGGTTGTTGTGTGTGTACCATCATTGTGTTTGTGATGTAGTTATGTGTATGTTGTGGACCTTACACTAGATGACCCTAAGGGGATAAACTGTCAAGAGTGTATGTGTGGAGAGAGGAGGCGTGGACCAGATTTTCATAATCTTGAGCTGAGTACAAGTGAGAAATTGGAGTCTTATATAGACTGAAAACCCACTTTTATCTGTTTAGTATACTTCGAGCTTGCTCAGTATATTGTGGGTGCGCACCACCTTAGGCCCAACTTATGCAACCTTGTGTCCCCTGCTCTTTCCTATTGGATTCTTCATTGAATAATCCTATGTGATTTTGACTATGTTGATCCTTGTGGGAGTTTGGAGTTATGATTCAGGCAAAGATGATGACAGATACATTATTTGGTTTACTCATTTCTGGGTACATGTATATTTTCACGAGCTGAGGCTTGATGTCCGAGTGCCAGCAACTCGATGAGTACCCCTTTGGTGGCGGTATGAGGCCACATAGTGATTGTAATGTGCTATTTTCACTTTACGTATTTTATTCATAACTTAATCTTTATCTCTTTTATTGTTAGAACCAGTCGTTTTCTTGATTGACATGTTCTTATATTTTGGGAATTTATTTGATTGTTTCATTAACTATTGGATTTTTCACTAACCAAGGCTAATTAGCCGTTTGTTTTTCTTGGTTTTAAAACTTTATTTTCATATTTGAGAGTTTTGTAGCATAGCCTAAGGCTTTTGATTTTTCCATCTGGCTTTTGAATGGATTGTTATGCTGGTTCTAATGCCGTAATGTGTTGGAATAGGGTCATGGGATTTACCATGGAGTGGTTAAACCTATGGACCCACTTCGTTGTATGGGGGTATGCCCCAAGGAGTTATAGATAACTAGTGGGTTGTTGAACCACGAGTTAGTATGTCACTTGGGTTGGGGGTGACGGGGCTGTATGTGCCTAGGGCCATAGGGTGACCCGGCCTCATTTAAGAGGAGAAAGGAGACGAGCCTCTATGGTTGAGTGACCTGTTATTTTCCTTATGGCGCTCTATGGATGAGTGACCTGATATTCTTGATGGGGCTCTATGGTTGAGTGACCCGACTTGGTTTTGACACTATGTTTCTTCTCTTTGGGAGGCATATGGAGATTATCTAGTGATGCTTTGGGGAGTATATGGTGTTTCTTTATGATACTTCAGGAGATATATGGAGTTTTACTTAGTACTTTTGAAGATATTTGGGGTTTGTTCGTGATGTTTTGTTATGTGTGGGGTTGGTATAGTGAGTTATGTGTCCTCGTGTGAGTTCTGGTTAGACTTGTTGTGCTTGGTGGCGTGACTCTTCTCTTGGTTGGTATGGATTATTGGATATTGGATTGGAACTATGTTGTTACAGTCATGGATTTTTGGGGCTTGTGATACCCGTTGTTTATGTATCAGCATGTTGATTTTGTTGTCAGTCATATGCGTGCACTAGATCTATGTCTAGGACGTAATTGTTGGAAATTAATTACTATGTGGTCTACTTGTTGTCATTCCATGGTTTGGTGAAACCCTTGTGATGTGGTACGGTCATGAAAGTATGTAAGAGTATGTTGTGAAAATTTGGTGTTATGTATGACCCTGGTAGGGTGTTGTGACTATAGTCCATGATGGGAACCCACAGAAATGAAATAACTAAAGTTATGCAATAATGAAATGCTAAAGGACTTGAATTAAGAATAATGTCAATGGAAAGAGATTAATGAAATAATGAATAAGAGAGAACTGCCAATCTTCACAGAACCTTGAAAATTAAAATTTCTACCAATTGTTCCTAGGGCCACCCCATGACCGTGCTTTTAGGTCTGAAATCTGAACCTTAGCGTATGCCTTTGCCTTATTTGTTCCTTGTTGTTTACCATTTCTCCTTCTTCATTGTATGTCGCATCGAGGACGATGCTTTCTTAAGGGGAAGAGAATGTAATGCCTACATTTTTTTTTAAAATAATAAATAAATAAATAATAAATAATAAAATAAAAGGATTCAAATTTTAAAAGAAAATTTAAAAAAACCCGTGATTTTGTTGTGGGCGCGGTTTAGGGCAGGTTGGGGGACTGTCCCTAATTTTGTTTTGTTGGAGAGGGAGAGGGTGCCGCTACCATGGAGAGAAGGGGGGTGGGAAGAGCTCCAACCTGGATGAGCTTCCCTTACCAGTGTATTTCTAGCCTGTGCCAACACTCTCCCAGCCCACGTCCAAACAGAAAAATGAGCCCCCTCTGACATGCACAACATCTTTCAAAGTGTAAATGATTTAGAGAGGTTTTTGACAGTTGTGCAGTCGCATATACTTGGGGACAGAGCTTAGACGCCCATCAGAGCAAAATGGAGGTAGATTTGTGTCTGAATAGCTGTCATGTTGCCAGCATTCTCCCAGCCATGCCAAACTCCTGCATGGGCTCTTTTTCAACGCAAAAAAAAAAGAAAAAATATGCATTATGTCAGAGGTTGTAGTCGCATATGCTGTGGGGGGTATTTTTTTCCAGTATTTAACCAAATGATGGAATGGGACAGCTTCTCAGGGAATAGATATTCTGTTGTGCATAAGAAGAAACAAAAAAAGTGTTTTAGAACCTGAGTGAATCCTTGGACAACGCATAAAAAGGATATAAAGGATTTTTGTTGTGTATGTTCTATTTTCAAACACCCAGGTAGATACCTATGCAAAATGTGGAATCCTGTGAGTTGCTTGACAGAATGCCTCAAAGAAATGCAGTCTCATGGACTGCTATGATGGCAATATATGCGCAAAATGGATTCATTATAAGGCGGTTGGACTGTTTGACAAAATGCCTCAAGAGACATGGTCTTATGGAACATACCCTGACCATGTAAGCTTCATTTTGTTTAATTAGCATTTATCCATACAGGTTCAGTGCATGAGGGTTGTAAATACTTTGATGGCATGAGTGTCTCTTGTAGAATCATGCCTAGAATTAATCATTATGCTTGCTTGGTGTCTGCTGAGTACATGAGAATGTGCAAAAATTTGGAAGCATGTAAACGGTTCGAAAATGCCTGAAAGGAATGTGGTTTATGGGCAGCAATGGTTTAAAAAGGTGTAAAAATAAAAATAAAAATGATTTGGTTAAAAAGGCCTTGGAAACCTTCAAGAAAATGCAATGGGTCCGTGTAAAGCCAGATTCCACAACCTCTGTCAGCATCCTCCCTGCATGTGCAAAAATAAGAGCTTTAGAATTGAGCATGGAAAACCATCAAGGCATAGAAAACAAGATGTTTTTTGTTTGCAATGCAACTTCCCTGGTAGACGTGTATGCAAAATGGTGGAGCTATGGATGCTCGTGAACCGGATTGATGAAGTGCCCAAGCAAGTTACTAAACCAAATCCTGCAGTCTCGGCCGACTTCGCTCTGCAGGCATGGTCCTTCTTCCCTTACCTCTCATAATTCTCGTGGTTTAGTTCTCTTTTGCAACTAATTAGAATTTTAAATTATTAGAAATTTTAATACCAGTTAGATGTCCCTTCAACTCGTTGCAAAACAATAGAGTGTCGTGTCGCAACTCTCGACAGCCATTATAACTCGCCTACTTTAAACCACGAACTATCACCCTCGCTTCGAGATGATCTAAAAAACTCTTACCCTCTTTTGATCGCTTCAATATCGTTTTATCGACCAAACAAATTTGACTCTCCATTGATTAAGTTGACCTTCTTCCTGCTTAAAATAGTTAAATTTTGCAATTTTCGGAGACTCACTAAGTACCCTTCGCAACTCTGGAAACAGAGATGTAAAGTTTCATTCGGGTACCTTGGTATACGAGGAGTCGCCTTGATTTTTGGTTTGACCCGAAAACGATCATATGACATCCTTTTGATGCCCTTATAGGAGCCCTGTAACACTGGTTTACAACAGTAGAAAGTTGTTAAAACTAGAAAGTTGGCTTTCATTTTGGATCGCCATTTGAAACCTGAAAAGAGAAATCACTTTCCGTCTTCACAAACATATAGCAATTATACTAGACAAATGCATGGAACATTCAGTATAGGAAAGAGAACTTTTCGGGATAGTTTGGCGAAGCCATTTTGTAGGCCTCCGGTCGCAGTTTGACGAGGTCAAACTGGTCCAGTTTCGTCTTGTCGCTCTAGAAAACTTGTCGCCATTTGAAAATGGTTTACTGGTTCTCAACCCCGTCGACTCTGATGAACTCTCCTTATGTAGGGGAACTAGTAGGAGATGTCTCATTGCGTGCTTCTCCTCCAAACGTCAGTTATGGATGCGGTTTTCTGGGCCCTCGAGCTAACTTTTGTCATTTTACAACTACGGTGAACTACGACCAGTGGCCCCGGAGAACTAACCACCAAACGCAAACCGTTCGCTCTTTTTCAATTCCGTCAGTTGCTATGAATTCTTGGTATATCTGGGGAAACGTAGAAAGTTATTCGTGACGTGCGTGCTCATTGGAAGATAACCTTTGGAAGCAGTTTCTTAGCCTCCAAGCCCGTTTTGTATGTTTTACAACTAGTGAGAAAATGTAAAAGTAGAAACCTGCGGACCCTCGTAGGGTTGCCAAATCACCCTGGAAACTTTTAACACACGTAAATAATTGTTTAAAACACTATAATGAAACTTGTTGTGTGTATTAGAACTTTTGACAAAACGATGTTTTCTCTCTCTTCCCTTCTCTTTCTCTCTCCTAGGTTACAAAATGAAGAAAAATGAAATGCAATGAATACATGTTTCTAGACCTTTTTATTTCGATTGCAAATTGTAATTATTGTTAGATGTAAATGGGAAACTGAAATATGATACTTATGATTGTTTAGGGTGGATGCCATGCCAGCGATTTATCGCTGATATCATGCTCACGTGGGTTTTGCAGGATGGAAGAATGACGACGAAAAAAGGGCGATGTGTAATTTAATTATTATTATTGTAATTTTTATAGGTCATTGTAAAATGAATAACTGTATAATGTAGTCTCTTGTTACTGAAAAGTTATATTTGAAATTTGTTAATATGTATGAGATGCTAGTTTTAGGGATATCTTAGGAAATGTGCATCTAATTCACCGGTTCAATTTGATTCTTAGTTGTGTATGGCAAAAAAAAAAAGATTTGATATATATATAGTAAATGAAATTGAAGTTAATATATTGTAGTACTTTCTCAGTATTCAATAAATGATTAAATTAATTACTGGAGTTACCTTCTTACCTTGCAAACACAATACAGAGTTTTAATGGGAACACTCAACCTTAATAAAATATTCGTGTATACTTGCTTGCATGTGTGATCCCTTTTTACCATATAAGAAATTTAAGACCATAGAATGAACTTAAGCTTTGCACTCGATGAGAACCTCCTAGGTTAGGTAAATAAAACCCCTAGTTGGAGTTTACCGTCATAGTATTATTTTCTAGCGACATTGTCGTGAACCCATATTTTAGGAATGACATGGTCCAACTTTACCCAGAGTATGTGGTTTCCTTCTAGTTTTGGTAATCGCGAGAAGAATGTCCTCTCTTCAGGTCCGACACCAGGCTGAGTGTTGAAGACTGCACCTTAGAAGTCACCTTATGAGTCCTTGTTCGAAGGATCGACTAAGCGGTGTTACCTTGGTTTCTATCAAAATAACATCTTGGTATTTCTTGAACGTGGTTTAGTATAACTTATGTCCGGTCATGTGCCTTCAAATCTCTTTAGTAGAGGCGTAGATACGTTAGGTGTATACTCCTGGATTTCAAAACAACACTAAGTGGGTTTTTTTCTCTTACGTGTGGGAGAAACTATATTATATAACTGTTGCATGCGAAATTGGAGTTTAGGACTAAGTCAATCTTGAGTCTTTATAACTTGGAAACTTGTAATCATGCGTCGCAAAGAATTTAAGTTACCTTGGTATGACCAAACTTATGAGAAAACATTAAGGATATGGATATATATATATTCTTATGCAGAAATCAATAAGTTTTCAAATTATAGTAACAATGGTAGGCAAATAAATATAGTGTTCAGAGATCATGTTCATGGTGTAAAAGCTACCTAGCCTGTATATTTAAATCTCCGTCAAATCCTTTGATCTGCTTTTGTTTCGGAAACAAGTCGCTAAGAATGAGACCTTAGTGTAAAATGTAAGAGTATATCATATAAATGTTGTACACGAGATTGGAGATTAGGATTATGGTCAATCTTGGAGTCCTTATGTCTTAATTGTAAGCAATGTTCATGCGTTGTCAAAGAATATGAATTGTCAAATGGTGTGACCAAATTTGAGAAAACTAAAGAAGTATATACATATAAAAATCAAATTTAGAATTCAACAAGCTATTGAAGCTATAATAATAATGGTGGACAAACGAAATAACTATTCCGTGATCGATGGATGTTCTTGGAAAAAGGCTATTTCAAATCTATGTCTTCCTTAATCCCAAGATTTCATCTTGACATCATGTTAGCCATTTTCTTGTGTAGTAAGGTTAAATTTAATACTTTGAATAAACGTTTTGGGAAGCAAAAATCTTAACATAAGAATGAGAGAGTTAGAATCTTGTAGTCTATTTGAAATATGGAAAAATACTTATATAAGTGATGAAGATTGTCATAAGGGTAAGGAGTTCAAAATGTAAATGGTTGAACAATAAGTGAATTGTGAAACGAATTTTCAGAACATGTAGGTGGAAAAAGGAAGAAAATTTTCCTTACATAATAATGTTATTGGATGTTTAACGTACACTAGATGTAACCATGGTAATGTTGTGTAGTGGGTTATCAATCCTTAAGTCCCTTTTTATTGTGGTCGTGTTATTGCTAGTATTTGTTCGTTGGGAAAAGTGTGGCATTGACATGTTGATGTTTTCTGCATGTGTCTATGTGAGTCGATGACCTATGTGATTGTCGCATGTGAGTCGAGTTTTGTACTTGAAGCCCTTACGGTGTTGTGTGTAGTGAGCAATGTAAGTCAAAAAAAAATTATCCTGGTATTTTACTATTGTTTTTTGTGTGTGTAAAGGGTGGGCACTACAAAAAGGGCCATGTAGTAATCATAATGTGATTTTTATATGTTTTTATTTTATTTGTGAATTGATATTATTTTCCTTTCTTTTAAGAACAATCATTTTTTCTTGATTGATGTATCTTTAAATCTTTGGGCATTAATTATTGTTTGGTACTAAATAGAGACCTTTGCATTATTTTGGTTGTTTAGCCATTTAATTTGCCTAGATTGAAATTGATTTTGAGTTTAAAAATTTTTACAGCCTAGCCCAATGTTTGGGAATTGTTGTCACTTGGCATTTGAATTTGATTGATATGTTGGTTCTAATGTTGTGATGTGATAGGTTAGGGTCATGGGATTCACTAGGGAGTGGTTGGACCTATGGACTCACTTCGTTGTATGGGGGTACGCCCCAAGGGGGTCATGGGGATGTGTAGTATTGATCTACATGTTATTATGCCACTTGGGTTGAGGTGATGAGGCTCTATGTTCCAAGGGCCATATGGTAACCCGACCTCGTTAAATAGATAAATAAGGTGACATGACTCTTTGGTGAGTGACCCAATATGGATAAATAAGGAGATGGGGCTCTATGGTAAGTAACCCAACATGGAGAAATAAGGTTACAGGCTTTATAGTGAGTGATCTAGCATAGAGAAATAAGGTGACGGGGATCTATGGTGAGTGACTCAACTTGGTTTTGGCACTATGATTATTTCTCTACTAGGAGGTATATGGAGTTATGTAGGAGGCTTATGGAGATTTGGGAAACATTTGGAGTGGGTATGTATGATTTGTGAGCTATGCATGTGAGTCTTATTATATATTATGATTTTTGAGGCTTGATGTTCCTCTTTGTTGGCATGTGATATTGGATCATAGCTTGACACTGTGTGGGTAGAGTTATGGTTTTGATTCATGTGATACCAGCTTCATATAGATTAGTGAGATTCTTTATTATATGTAAGGCATGTGGATGTGTTAGATCTATGCTTGGGGCACATTTGTTGTGAATTCTATGTTATGTGTACTACTTGTTGTCTTTCCAAGATAGAGTTAGAGGTCTTGTGACGTGATTCATTCTTAAAAATATGTTAAAAATGTGTTTTGTGGGTTTTTAGTATTGTGCTTTGTACCTTGTGCGACATTATGAGGTCAACTGTTTTGGGCAACCTACTGGATATATGAAATTTAGAAATCCTTAATAAATGATAGCATTATGAACATTGAACAAGTGAATAGTGTAATTGGTACACCTAATAAATAGTGAATGCCCTTAAGAGAAAACACATGTGAATATGTTTCAAAACAATTACCAAAATTTGGACTTGAATCCACTATGGATTTTAATTGTTGCACGATGAAGTCTTAAGAGATTTAAAACTAAGAAAATATATTAAGGAAAATATTAATTAAGTAAAAAATGAATAATGCCAATCTTCACAGAACATTAAGAAATTGAGGAAATTTTAAAATATGTTAAAACTTGTTGGTGGTTATGTTTTAAACAACATAACCTTTTCGCTAATTATAAATTGTCGTTGTTGAATTTTTGTGCTTACTTATCCCTCCTAGTGCCTTGAGTGTGTCACATTCTGGGTGATATTTTTATAATGGAGAGAGTATGTATTTCCCCCTCTGGCTCATAGAAATTGTTCCTTGTTTCAACCTTAACAGGTTATGCAGACATTTGAAAAAGTTTGTGTTGTTTTTCGGTTCTCGTGTGCCACACAGTTTTGGATAACGCTCATCTGATTGTCATTTAGAAGTGTTAAAAAGCCTTGCCCATAGGACTGCGAGATGTTTATTAAATATTTGTATCATTCTAGGTCCTCATTTTGACCACTTGTGAAGTGATCCTAAAATAAAATAGATTTGAAATAAAATTATCATATTGACTATGATAGTAAAATAATAAGGGAAGTAAATTGAAGTTTTCCTTTTGTGGATGAATCCTTTGTCAGACCATTAAAGTAGTCTTCAGTGCCTTCGGCTTGTGTGGTGATGTCATTCGCTTTGTGATTCATTCAACTCGAGATCATTTTCGATGCTTGAGTTCAATCTGTATGTACAGCTCTTGTATGTTATGTTTATAATGATAACATCGACGTAACCAAATTTTATTACGAAAAACAATAAAATTAATCTGCATAATTTTCAAGCAAAGATAATTTCATTATAAGGTAAATGCCTTAGCGAGGAGTTGTTGTGGATATGGTTAAAGAATTTTAAAATAATAAAATAATATGCATCATTTGAAATTTAAAATGTAAACGAGAAAGTAAAATGAAAACAATTAAATTATCAAATATTCTTATTTTTCCAAAAAAAACTTCCAAATTCTTGGAGCTTGGGCTAAGCTCATTCCAAGAAAAGAATTAATGAAATTTTGAGCATTGTGAGGCCCGTACATGGGAAGGATTTTGGGAATTTTTGGTTTTTTTATGGATGAATACACATCAGAGGATTTCTGGTTGCATTTTCTTGTTTCTGTTTTAGAGCTTCAAGGTCACGGCATGTTGTAGTAACAGACATTTCTAAGCTTGGGTTTGATTACAAGGATTCAAAAACTTCCGAGTATTTCATTTGGTAGGTGTAAGTTTGATTCTTCATTATTATCCAGCAGCCTCCATGAATGCTCTAGTTTGTGGAATTTGGAACAGGGTTTGGGCATTTTTAAAAGCATTTGGCAAGGAGATTTTGTTTTTTTTATTGTTTTGTTGCAATATAGAATTTAAATTGGCAGATTTGGAAAATACATTATTTGTAGGAATACGGCCTCATAGGTTTATGTTTGAAATTTTACTTTATGTGAAAAATAAAAGTAGGATGGTTAAAACAACCTTAGAAACTTCAAACACACACACAATTGACGTGTAAATCCAAACCCCGCGACCTCTTTCAGCATCCTAGCTGCCAATGTCAAATTGGGAGCTTAGAGTATGACATGGACATCTAATAAAATCTTTTTTTTGAAAGCAAATTTATTTTGGAAAATGTGGTTAGTTGCAATATTACAAACATGGAAGCATGATGTTGGCATAGGCAGTGCCTAGACAGGGAACATATATTGTTTGACCAATGCTTTTAAGAGATGAGACCTCTTAGGATGTTGGGTAACTGCACAAAGTGGATTTGTTAAAAAAGGGGGGGCTTTGGAATCTTCAAAGAAAATGCAAATTGGCAAGCATAAATCCAGACATCTCCACTTTGACATTGTAGCCCAACATAAGACATTTTAATTGTTTGATAAAATGCCTGAGAGGGAAGTATCCTCTAGGACATCAATGATTACAAGATTTAGTCAAATTGGGTTCGTTGAAGTGACTGTAGAAACTCTGAAGCAACTGCATTTGGCATATTTCCCAACCATGCCCATGAATTGTTAGCAGAATTCCTCAAGGAGATGTGTTGTCATGAAATACACGGTTGTTGGGTATACACTAAATGGGTTCGTTGAACAGGCTTTAGATACCTTCAAGCAAATTATGGTTGGTTGGTTTGAAGCCACGCCCCTTAACCTTTACTGCTACCTTTCCATGATGGAAAATGAGAACAACACTTGGACACCATCAAAGCTTCAGGGAAAGCTAAAATTTGTTTAATTATGTTGTCGTTACCCGGTTTGATGTGTATGAAAAATGTGGGAGCTGGGCAGGGCATATAAATTGTTGAACAAATGTATGAGAGAAATGAGACCGTTGTGATTGCCTCATTTTGGAATATGTGCAAGATTAGTATGAAAAATGTGAAATCTTAGACAAGCCATGTGAATTGTTTGACGAAAATCCTCTTCAATTGCATGGTCTCATGGATCATGGTTGTGGATCACTTGGAGTTCCCTCATACCACTTTTATTCTAGCACATGCATGGCCATCTTAATCTATCCTTGTATGGTTGTTAAGGTTTATAGTTTACTTACTTTTAACGGAGTTATAAATCAATCTAAAGAAAAATAACTCTTAGGTGAATTAAATGGGATGTATTTTTTATACCGAATTATGTCTCTATTTTTGTACGAAACTAGTAAAGTGACCATGAATGTAAACACTACTCCCATTTACCTCATGGATGTTTAGAAAAACTTTGATATCAGTGTCGATTACAGAAGCCATGTGGTTGGTAACTACTCCTTGGCGACAATTTAAAATCTAAATAAAGCATGTTTTCATTGAGGCGCAAAACATCCATATAAACCACGAAATGATAAAATCAAGTTTTGGTCATGTACCTTATCACTTGGAGTGTTCAATCGAACCATAGGTTGTCCCTCGAATGTTCATTTGGCCTTGTTTCATGTGTTTAGGAGCCTGAAAAGTTAGTTCACAGCTTTGAACAACTACTGAAAGTTAAAAATGCAATTTGGTGTTGACCCATTTGGCCCTTGGTGTAGAAATGAGATTTGACTTCTGCATACCTCTAGTATTTCTGCATGACAACCACTACCAACCCTTAGTTTGGAGAAAACATCCCACAAGCTAGTTTTCCAAATATATTTTGTAGGCATGTTGTCGTTGGGCGACAAGGCCGTTTGGGTGCATTTACAATTGGTAGCCCCAGAAATAGGAGCGTCATTTTTTATTTTTTTTATCAGTTAGGGTTTCTCTCAACTTTGAGTGTTTCCTTGTTTATATGGGAGTAGGTTGGTTTGATTCTCGAAGATGGTTTTTGAACGTTGATTTTTTAGCAGCTTTCCTAAATTTGACACTTTTTTATAAACTTGTAACCAAATGGAGAAAATTGTCATATAACCTTATCCAAATAAAATAGTGATCGTGAAACCTTGTACACAGAAATACATGACTGTAGGAGACCATTTTGACGCTTGTTTGAAAATATTTTGAATGTGAAAAGAATTGATGTTTTTCTCTCTCCTCTCATGTATTTGAGCAATGTATTTATTGTTTATCAATTTTTCATATATGAATGTGTTATTTTGATTGTGGATAATTAATGTTGGAAGCTAATTAGATCATAATTGCTCCATTTGTGTTAAACCCTTACATCCTTATTTTTACTATGCATGTGTATAACATCTAGAAATTAATTAGGGTGCAAACAATCTTGTAATGAGGGTATCCAGTGTAGCACTTGGATTGGTTCAATAACTGAGAGTCTAACTGCCAAGGGTAGTCCAATCTCAACCTCACATACATGTTTTTTCCTATGGTTTGTTAATGTTCTGATAGCAATATTTTTACAAGTTTATAAGGTTTCTACTTTGTTGGAGATAATTATAGGTCATCCTAAAGTTAGATGTGGGCAAGAGTGACATACAATAAATACCATTTCCAAACAAGTGAAGAACACATGAAGTTTCAAATCCAAACTATCAAAGGTCCAAGACCGTACAGTTCCAAGTTAAGACTATACAAATAAGGTATGGACCATACAAAGGTTGTATGGTCCTTCGCATATTCAATTTTCAGATCTATAAATTGCCATCAAAGAATTTATAGTTTCTAATACCATGTTTCATGTTTCTACAAATCTAGATCCTCCCAACTCTACCTCTACAATTAAAATTCTCTCTCCTCTCATGTATTTAAGCAATAACTGATCATTTATCATTTTTTTCATGTATGAATGCATTATTTTTCTTGATTATTTTGGCATTGATCATAATATTCCACCTATTACAAACCCTTACATATCCCATAATACCTGAAAAATTAATTTACTTGTGGTCATTCATTATCATAAGGGTTTCTTGTGCTTTGGAAGTACCCTTTTATTATAGTTACGGTAGAAAAATGTACTTTTGACATTGAACATTTTTAGATGCATTGACTCTTGAATTATGCTTAAACCCTAGTGGCCTTAGGATTTTTTATTTTAATCTAAAAATATTCTATGTTATTATTCATCTTCAATTAATCTTCTATGATCATCATTTAAAACTTGAGGGACCACTCACTCATTCAGATATGGGTTACTATCCATCTCAACCAAGTCCATACTTGTATCCCATCTGGCAGAGGGGATCTCTATGATGTTTATACTTATTTCACGACTAATGAGGCTCCTACATACATTGATATCAATAAATTCCTCATAAATGAAAACATCCACCCTCAGTTTCCTTATTTCTTCATGGTTAGTGTTCGTAAATGTTGTCACAACTCGCCAAACTAAGTAACCTGTTGGAAGAAATCCATGCTTTCCTCCACCTTATAACTCTTATAAGTGTTCCTTTTAATTGTATTCATCTGTTAAGGTGTCACTTTTTTGAAAGAAAATAAAATTTGAAGGTCTGTTAAGATATATCTCTTTAGAATTACTATAAAAGGTGCCTATCTATAAGGACATCTTATACGAGACTTTACAATCTATTACCTTATTTTCTATTACTCAACCTACCACTTTTGTCATCAATTATGGAAACATTTAAAGTTATGGATAAGGCCATCACTTTCATTCTGACCAATATACCACCGCCACTTGGTGATGACTCGTGCACACCACTGCTTATTACTTCACAAATCCAAGGTTTCCTCATCAATCATGTCTTAATTGACAATGACTCTAGCCTCAATTTTTGTCTTGGTTAGTTTCTTAACAAAATAAGCATTTCTTTACATACAATTGATAACACCATCAATATCATGGTTTTGATAACATCACCCACTCTACATTGGATATTATTACTCACCGATCTCATTATTGGTCTTGGAAATGATAAAGTCATATCATGGACACAAATCTACATTATAATATCATTTTGGGTCCCATGTCAATAAGACACAAATTACATTATAATATCATTTTGGGTCATCGTTATTCATCATGCAAGTTATCCCATGTACATTGATGTCTCAAGTTCATTTATGGTATATGTGAGTATACCAAGACTACTAATCCCAAGCCCTTCAAATATTGAAAATTTGACACATCTGTTTCTCAAATACCCATTATCATTCCCTCATAGCAACTAATACCTATGGAGAAATTTTCCACCTATATTTGTTGGTGAACCTAGTCACAACCTTGACTCTACCACTTCTCCACCACCATTGTTGGAACAACCCACAACATAAGATATTGTTGCTTTCTCTTTTAATAATGTTTTATCTCCTATTCATAATTTGTTATCTCGTTCCATGCAGAAAAAAATGATGACAATTTTGAACTACTTAAACTTTGCAAAGCTAATAAAATAGACTAACACCTAGTAATCTAAATAGTTAATCTCAAATGTATCATACAACCATCAAGATCATAGCTTAGTTAAATTCTTGCAATGAATTAACATGAAATTATTCATATAATTACAACATTTCTTATTTAGTATATGATTACATATTAAAAATGGACCTAAGAAGATCACAAACAATCAAAATTAGATGTTGTTACTTCAATATGGTGAAGAGATCTCACTAAAATGGCAACAAGACCATGTTTATATCTTCTCTTACTAACCAAGCTTGAAGAAATGGATGCAAAAGAATTATGCAAGTTATTCATTTAATGGAGTAAGGCTCTTGATCATATGTCTTATATGAGATACTATTCAAAGTATGGTGTAAGGTGTGAAGGTAGGAGGTTGGTCCTTTTTATAGCCTTCTATTTTGGGAAACCTCGAATCACAATGAATGTGGGATAAAGGATAAAGTAACTTTAGACTAATTAACCATGATTAGATGATTTAACTAGTGAGTTAACAACTCATGGGAGTTGAAGGTGCTTTAATTAATCAATTGGAATTAATTGATAGGCTAGAATACGCTTTTTAGACTATTTTGAGGTGATTTAGGAGGAATTTGATATCATTTAAAGCATTTGAAAGTAGGATTTAGCCAATAAGAGGGTTAATTGATTAAATGTAAGGATAAAAAGGCTTAATTAGATAATAATAGATAATTGTTTGATTTGAAGAGGATTATAACTAACAAAGAGTCGTTAATTGGCATCCGGAATGTGATAGAATCTAGTTAATTAACAAAGTGCCGTTAATTGACCAAAATGGAGGGAAACATTAGTTAATTAGCAAAAATCACTAATTATAACAAAAATGATGAGATAGAAGATAATTGGTACCACTTTAGCATTAAAACTACGTAATCATATTTTAGGTGTCTACATTTGCCCCTCTTTGGGGTGGCATAAGTGACGCCACTGCAAAGATAGTAGACAAGCATAAACAAACAATTTTTGAAGAAAATCAGTAGAATGAAGGATGGCCCCTCGAGTGTCAATGGGGTGATAGAAGAAGTCGATTAATGATCGAAAATATGAAGGAAATAGATAGAAGAATCTAGGTGGAAGAAACCTTGCTAGTAATGAGAATTGATAGATGAATATGGAAATAACTTGTGCATCCAGATCATTCAATAAACAACTTTGTTTCATCACTTTGCTTAAATGATTGACATCATCGACCCTTTATTAAAATGTATGCATACAACAAAAGTGGAAAATAGCATGTAAATCTATAATACTAACATTTGTTCAGTGCTAAAAATGCTTAACTCCATGTAACATATATAAGGCAATACAATACGAGAAATTAAACAAGCTAACCTAACAGGGAAAACCAGTACAAACACACATACTCAAACAAACAACATTCAAGACAATTGTACCAATGTTTTTATTATCAAGCTTTAGTTCCCGAATGTTCGTGTTTGACGAAAAGGGTTAAAAATGGTGCCCCAAGAAAGGATACATGCAAGGGGAATAACAGAGGACACAGGGGTCCTATGAAAAAGCATTTGCACACTATTAAACAGTACCCATCAACTCATTGTGCCAAAGGCATACAGATATAGCAAGTAAACCAACTTTGTTAATGGAGGTAGATCAAAAATGATTTGCGAGTCATTGTCATAAAAACAAATGAGGACATAAGAAAGATGTTTTGTAGGACAAATTTCAATGTTTCAAGACAATGCATTTGATATAGGCTTCAACTACGTGTAGGCTTGTTACCAATTTTTGAATTTTTTTGAATTATTACATTTTTTTTGGATTTTGATTTTTTTGTAATTTTTAGGGTTTTTTGAAAGTTTTCTGAAGCTATGTACATAAAAATGAAAATGCAAAGATGCCCCCTCCCCCAAAAAGGTGATAATGTACAAGGGAAAATATTTTCATGTATATACAAGAAGAAGATAGGTCAGATCAAGGCCAAGATAGATATGTTCAATATGATGATGAACACAAACCAATTAAGTGCCAAGAAGGAGCAAGTGTGCCCCATTGCAAGTTGGCCAAGAAACATATGATAGAAAGGAAAAGATTGTTTATTGAAAGGAGGGACAAAGTCTCTCAAACATTGTAAAAAGGAAATCTAATACACATGGATGTCTTGAAGGAAGCAGAAGAAAATCATGAATGTTATATAGAAAGATATCGAAAATGTAGCTAGAAGATTGGTGATGACAAAGTGATTAGCCCAAGGCACAAATCGTGAGATGAGATACAAACTAAAGTAAGATTTTAAACAAGTTCTAAAACTAGAAGACACTTGGTAACATACTAATCTTGTTTACTCATCTAGATCCAATGTGTGCATGTGGAAATCAATTACTTCTTGAAGGGAAGATTTGATAGATAGCAAGTGAAGACACGCTAGCCAATGTGTATGAATGATTTATTTTGAAAAAAGATTTATGAATATGAATGGAGAGTGGAAGGATATTCATACATTCCTTCGTTGTCATCTAGGTGTCCATAACCCCGATGAAGATGTATTTGATTCTAGTCACAACATTTCTCTACTATCAACCAGGTGTCCATAGCCCCAGTAGAGTATTGGAAATACCCCAAGAGAGAGTTATATATTGCTTTACTTTTTCTTTTTTTCTTTTTTTTCTTTTTTTGTTTTCTTAAAAGTATTTCAGCTCTCTCGATTGCATTGCTAAGGGGTTAAGAACCACTGATGGCCTAATGGAAGGATATGAAGTGATTGTGATGATGACATTTGCTAGTGTCAACAAATACTCCCAAAAGTTCTTCGCAATAATTTTATTAAATGTATAATAGTGATAGGATCTCTAAGAGGTCAGTCGTTCTTTAATTTATCAAGGTGATAAAATACCAAGGTCAAATGGATGCTATAAATATAAATGTCGCATAATGAGCGCGAATAGACTAACCAAAAGATGATCAAAGGGAATGAACATGGTTGGTGATTTGCAGAAGAATGGAATAAAAGGGTAGAAATAACATCCATGTGTATGCAATACCTGATTACAATGTTTGATCTTTGTACCTTTGAATTTTTGTAATGTTTTAAGGTTTTCTCATTTTTTTGTATTTTTGAATTATTTTTATTTTTTTAGAGATTTTGATTTTTGGGAAGTTGGGGCCAACAGTGTCACTCTGCGTGATAGGATTCAACAATGATGTTTGCAATTTTTTTTATGAGGGAGACTAGGAGTGTTTTCTTATCAAGAGTAATAGTATCTCCAATCTCGATCCTCGTGGTGAGCTCATACTTAATAAATCATTGTGACTTATCTTAAAACATGGATTTTTTATGCAGGAGCTTGAGTTCCCTATCCATAGGTTTATGCACTTTGCGCTATACTTGATGGTTACATTGGTGTGCATTCTTGAATCACATTTTATTTTTAAATTTTAGGTTGTATGACTTGTTGGGAGCTTTGGATAATAGTGGTGATAGAATAGGATGAGAATGAAGAAAATTGACGATGAAGGGCATGGAAATAGCTTGCATCTAGCTGGTGTAAAAACCACTTTGTGTCATCCTATTTCAAATGATCTACATTGGTCCTTATTAAATTATACACATACAACAAAAGTGTATAATAAAATAAAAAGATATAATACGAACAATTGTTCATTGCCAAAACACTAACCCAATGCAACATACATAATGCAATATAATACGAGAAAGTAAACAAACTAACCTAACAGGGAAACAATTACAAACACATACTCAAACAAACAACATTCAAGATGGTTACACCAATTGTTTTGTTATCAAGCTTCAGTTCCCAAATGTTTGATTTAATGACAAGGGTTAAAAATGGTGCCTCGAGCAAAGATACATGCAAGGGGAATACATGGAGGAAACATGGCTCCTATGAAAAAGAAATCGTGAACTATGAAACAGTACTCAACAACTCATTGTGCCTCATTGTGCCAAAGAGTACAAACATAGTAAGCAAACCAAATTTGTTAATGGAGGTAGATAAAAATGATCCATGAGTCATTGTGACAAGAACAAGCAAGGAACCAAAGAAAGATGTTTTGGACGACAAATTTCAATGTTTGATTACAATGCATTTGACATAGGCTTTAACAATGTGCATGTTTGTTACAAATATTTGAATTTTTTTGAATAATTACAATATTTTTGGATTTTGATTTTTTTGGGTTTTTTGAAATTTTTTCGAAGCTATGTACATGAAAATGAAGATGCAAATATGCCCCCAGTGACAGGTTAGAATGTACAAGGGAAAATATTTGCACGTATATACAAGAAGAAGATAGGTCAGATCAAGGCCAAGATATACATGTTCAATGTGATGATGAACACAAACCAATGAAGTGCCAAGAAGGAGCAAGCATGCCCCAATGCAAGTTTGCCAAGAAACATATGATATAAATAAGGATAAGATTGTTTATTGAAAGGGGGGACAAAGTCTCTCAAATGTTGTTAAAAGGAAATCTTATACACATAGATGTCCTGAACGAGGCAAAAGAAAAGCATGAATGTTATGGAAGGATATGGAAAATGTAACTAGAAGATTGGCGATGAAAAGGTGATTAGCCCAAGGCACAAATCGTGAGACAAGATACAGACTAAAGCAAGATTTTGAACAAGGTCCAAAAAAAAGAAACACTTGGTAACATATTAATCTTGTTTACTCATTGAAATCCAGTGTGTGCACATGGAAATTAATTACTTCTTGAAGGGAATATTTAATAGACAGTAAGTGAAGACACGTTAACCAATGTGTAGGAATGATTTATTTTGAAAGGAGATTTGTGAATGAAGGGTGGAAGGAAAGCAATACATTGCTTCACTGCCAGTTAGGCATCCATAGCCCCGATGGAGATGTATTTGATTCTAGTCATAACACTGCTCTATTGTCAGTCAGGAGTCCATAGCCCCGGTAGAGATACTGGAAATACCCCAAGAGAGATTTATATACTACTTTGCTTTTTATTTTTTTATTTTAATTTTATTTTTGTGCTTTCTAAAAATTATTTTATCTCTCTCAATCGTAGTGATAAGGGGTTGAGAACCACTAATGGCTTGATGGAAGGATATAGAAGTGATTGTGATGTCGACATTTTCTAGTGTCAACAAATACTCCCAAAAATTCTTTGCAAAAAGTTTATTAAATGTATGATAGTGATAGGATCTCTAAGAGGTCATTCATTCTTTAATTTACTAAGGTGATAAAAGACCAAGGTCAAACGGATACTACAAAGATAAATGTCACATGAGCGTGAATAGACTAACCAAAAGATCATCGAAGGGAATGAACATGGTTGGTGATTTGCAGAAGAATGGAATAAAAGGGAAGAAATAACATCCATGTGTATGTAATACCTGATTACAATGTTTGATCTTTGTACCTTTGATTTTTTGTAATGTTTTAAAGTTTTCTCATTTTTTTGTATTTTTAAATTATTTTTATTTTTTTAGAGATTTTGATTTTTGGGAAGTTGAGGCCAATAGTGTCATTCTGCGTGATAGGATCCAACAATGATGTTTGCAATTTTTGTATGAGGGATACTAGGAGTGTTTTCTTATCAAGAGTAATATTATCTCCAATCTCGATGACCGTGGTGAGCTCATACTCAATAAATGATTGTGACTTATCTTGAAACATGAATTTTGTATGTGCGAGCTTGAGTTCCCTATCCATAGGTTTATGCACTTTGCGCCATACTTAATGGTTATGTTGGTGTGCATTCTTGAATCGCGTTTGATTTTTAACTTTATAATTTGGATTAGAATCATCGGAATCATACCACCGACTATGAGATGAAGATGGGCAAAGGGGTAACTGAATGGGTTCTCTAGTGCGAATAACCAATCAAGGTTTAGTCGTGATGGGCCTATTTTGATTTGGATTCCAAAACCTAGGTTCCCTATTGTCATGAGTGTGAGGAACCATGACATAGTTAGTCATTTTTGGCATCATTGGGTCCAAATTCCTAGACCTAGATTGTATGATTGAACTCCTTCAAATGGAAGGAAGTTCCATGTTGATTCGGGCAGCATAATGGCAACCAACTAGACATTTCCTAAGTATGGAGATTTTCATGTGATTTTCCAAAGGGAATCTAAGGAAAATAGACATCGTGATGACACAATTTTGATAATCCAACAAGGTTCGGACAACAAGTTAAAATGTAAAAGGATCAAAGGATCAAAATGATTATCCTTAGAAAAACAACTCTAAAACATGAACAATCACAAGGAACAATCACACAAGTTTGGAAAACACTTCTAATCTACAAGGAAATACTTTGTACACAAATTTGTCTCGATGATAGTTTGACACAAGATGATCAACACAATTTCAACACTTAAGTCAAGATTAAAATAAACAAGGTGTAAGTATTAACAAGGGGTTGAAATGAATTCCAACGCAAAGTATATTGTAAAAAATCTAGCTACAAACAAGGATTTAAATCCCAAAAAGTAGAAGATATGAATGCCAACAATACCACTTAGATATATTAATCAAGTTTTGCAGAAAAACACGATATTAGTGTCAAAATGATATTGATACGATGTGAACAATGTAACAACAACACTTTTCAAGGTTAAGGCAATGCTTGGAAGAAAACAAAGTCAAATTATACTAAGGAGTTGTTAAAGTGCGGGCAATGTAACGGTACAATCTCGAACCTTAAATCAAGTTTACGAGAAACAAGATATAAGTATTTAATTTGTATCGAGTTAATGCTAGTAGCGTAAGACCTCAAGGGAAGATCGATGATGAAGCAAACCTACCTACAAATGAGATGTATTGACGTGGGTATCAAGATAAGGCTACTCAAGATATGAAGACGTGCCAACACACTTTCAACATTTACAATCCAGTCTCAAGAAAGGATGAATGTAAACGGGTGCAAAAGTGGTGGACACAATCAATCAATAGCATGTGTATGTTGCTCTTCTTTTGATCCAAAATATCAACAAGAAAGAAAAGGAGTAGATTAATTGGGGGCAAAAAATACTTGGTGTCACTTCAGCAAAGTTTCGCCTTATCTTAAGACAAGTGAAAAACTAGGACAAAGTAACACTTTGCAAATTTTGTGATGAATGTCAAGTGGATTCAAATTTGATGAACTCTCCCCTTATTCGACTAACAAGGTTTTAACTCCGAAAAATTTGTCACTTTGTGAGAGCTCTTTGAAACTTTTTTTTTTTGGTAAATTTGGCTCCAAGACAAAATGGCTTCCTAATTGGTTCTCTCAACTAGGTGTCACAAACTATCTCTATGAGCACGGTTTTCCAAGGAAGTCACACTGACTAAACCAAGGAGTATCCTAGATTTACTTTACCCCCTTCGATACAATGAGAAATAAATGTGATTAGTTTTATTTTCACTAGGATCGCGTAAAGATAATTTTGACTCTAAATCTCACAAGTGCATACTATACAAGTAGGTAAGTGGAGCGCTTCCCATTTCTTCCACAAGGTTCCCTCTTGCGTGGACTACTTTGGGGTTCCTGGGAGCATCCCTTTTGTGATTTTAATGCTTATGCCAAGGGCACTTCTCCCATTATTAAGCGAACGAGCTGTAGCTTTTAACTGAACCTGTAAATACAGTGTTTTGAATGTGTTGTTTTTTCTTATATTTGAAATTAATGTGGTTTGGTTGTACATCGTTTGGCAACATGCATCAAACTTTAATAGTATTGTGTTTAGATCTTGATTCTTTGAATTGCGAATTAGGTCTTGCACGTGAAATATTAGTAGTTCTCCACAAATATCAAAACATCATGCAAAGAGGAATGAATCATTTTTCTATTCCCAATATCACCTAAAAGGTGCAAGGGAAGAGCATATGCAACACGAAAAACCTAACTATAATGAAAAATAGAGAATACTTGCGAAATCAAAGTGCAAGGAAATTCATTTTAACCAAATTTTTGTTCATTCTCTTAGACATGAATCTTAATGAAGTATTTTAAAAGCATGAAAAAGGTTTAGAGGTGTTTCTGATTCCCAAGATCACCTAGAAGGTGTGAGGGAAGAGCATACCCAACTCTATTCTAACAAGTGAAAACATAACATTCATTAAATTCAATCAAACAAGTTAGCAAGAAACATGAATCAATATACCCTACAAACAATAGTTATTCTTCCAAAAACCTACAAGATGTCAGCAATAATAAAGATCGAAATTCATGCCAACTTGAAAATAGTACCCAAAATTCAATATATCACGCCTACGTTGAACTTACAATTCCTGTGTGCCCTTAATAGCAGTAGCGCAGACTAGACACCACATGCGCATATCTGAGAAAAGATACAGACAACAACACACCTGCGCAGCCAGAGAAGTGAGCACGTGGACCTGAGAGCGTATACGTGAGACTAATAAGAAAACAAACTGCAATAATTTATAATGACACAAGGTAGCGATCAAAGCACCCACGCGGACCTACTAGCATATGGGCGGGTTTGACAGAGCAACACAGAGGGTAAACTAGCAATGTAGCGCATGCATGGACTGTGAGACACCTGTGCGGACCTACAAACAATAGTGCACCCCTTTCAGTAAATATGCGGCCCTAAAGACGCATGTGCGGCCTAGCCTAACACCTGCGCGTGTACCTCGAATGATGTCAAAAATACGGAATTTTGACGCAAGAAACTTCAAAAAAGGTCAAATTTTTACCATCCTACTCAAAATTGACAACAACCCATTACAATTAAACCTGCAAAAGAGACTCAATACATGCAAAGTTAGAAAAATACATCAAGTAATTCAAGTTATTTAACATATGCATGATTAGGGTTATTCCAAATTGAAGTAAAACTAGCAAAACATGACATCAAATGTTAAGGGACTAAGGATCTCATCTCACCATGCGTGTCAAATGTGAACATATAGAAATTTGTCATACTAAAACAAATATAACACCTAGTAGCTTCTAAGAAATCAATCAAACCTACTATATAACCATCAAGATAAGATCTTATGAGAAACAACTTCAATGCATGAACAATCTCAAATTGAAATGCTTAACTATTTCTTACTCTTTAGATTGTTAATCTAACAAATGAACCTATTTAGATCACTTAAGAATTCAAAAGGGAGTGTTTTCCTCAAGGTTTGAAGATGGAATCTCTTCAAAACATGGCTATAATGCCATTATTGGATCTTCCCATGCTCTTCAATTTGAGAGAATGGATGCAAGATGGATAAGCTATTTCCTTCAATGGAGAATGGCTCAAGATCAAAATGTCTATAGTTTATCCTAGGGAAAATAAGGTGTAAGAAGAAAGGTAAGGGGAGGGTTCTTTATATAACCCTTTCATTTGAGAGAGCTTTGCATCCTATTGTATGTGGAATAAAAGAAAACTAAGATTAGAAGTGGATAAGCATACTTTAGAAGAGTTTAATTCATCATTAGTGACTCGTGGGAGTTGAAAGGGGATATAGTTAATCAAAGGTTATTAATAAATAAAAGGGGGGATGCTTATAGAAGATTTAGAAGAAATTTAGTTTGATTCAGGAGATTTTAAGAGAGGAAATTGGTCCACTAAATGGTGATTTGTTGATTTAGATTAACAATCGTAATTAATTAAGAATAATTAATTGACCTAGGTAGAAGTGGTCGTTAGTTGGCATCCTGAATGATAAGAGGGCGAATTAATTAGTGAAATGTAATTAATTAATGATGATAGAGGGATGATGGTGGTTTATTGACGAAATTTTGTCAATCTACAGGAAAGAGGAGAATTAGTGCAATTTAGGTAATAAAATTGCTTGACTGGATTCTAGGTGTCTACATGTTATATTTGGTCTTTTGTTTGAGTCCCTAATGGGTGGGCACTACAACATATATATCTTCTTCTTCTCTTTCAATTTAGGATTCATCAATTATTTCCCCTTTGTCTTCATAGGTTCCCCATATTGTATTAACTGGTGGAGCCTCCAAGTCTAGCCTTCGAGGTGCTCCTGTAATTTTATTCTTGTCTTGGTTTAGTACGAGGCATGTTGAGAAATTTCATTCTTCAAAGTAGTCAAATCATTGACCAATTTTTGCATCAATAGATCATCACTTATTTCTTTGAAAATCTGGACCTTATTCCTTGTTGAATAGTTCTTGATTTTCCCTGGCATGATGAGGTCATCTTCCACATTAATGGTAAGTTCTTGAGTAAGTAGTAAAATCATTCTGCATTGACATCTTGCAATGACTCCATGAATAACTGCATGACAACATCATCATGTTCCACTCCAAGAAAACCACATGATGTGATAAAAGTTGTGATATAATCATCCGGATGATGTTTCCCATCTCCGTAGAACTTGGGAAAGTTTTTTCTATATTATTTTGGCAATTCATGAAATGAAGGAGATAAAGCTAGCATAATGGTGTTCCATCCCGGCACAGGTGCAACCATTTATTCTTCTTCTTCTTCTTCTTCTTCTTCTTCTAGTGAGATGATATCTAATGGTTCTTCATTTGATTCTCCAATGGGATCTTCAACTGGATTTTCAAGAACTTGTCTTGGGATTTGTATAGGAGCAAGTATGAAATCTTGTTGTTATTATGGCTCAAACATAAGATTATGAAAGACTAAAATTGCGTGTTATTGATTTTCTTTACCAAATATTCTTTCTTTCAGTTTTTCTCAGAGCATTAGAAAGGAATAAAACTAGAAAAATGCATATTTTTCAATAGGATTACAACAAGGCTCTTGAACATTCAGATAGGTAACTTTAGTATTTTTAGTTTTTTAATATTTATGGGTTTTAGAATGTGTGTGTTTGTATGGATTTTCAAAGGTCTTTTAAGGGTGAACAAAGGGAAAATATTCCCCGGTGGAGTCGCCAAAAAATTAGTGAAATGATTTGTTGCAGGGAAAATTATTGGTTTTCATTAATGTTCATGGGCTAAGCCCCTCCTTCTTGGGTATGGGGATGATCTCATTTATTAAATGAAAACTAAATACAAGTGTGAGGTGGTTGTTAGGCCAGTGGTCACACAAGAATACTCCACTAGACCTGTGGAAAACTGCTTATATAGTGTATAAGGGAGTAATTTTATTTAAAGAGAGGTATAGATGAGATGAGGAAATGTAGATAGTGGGTTTATGTTGTGAGTAGACTTACATATTTCACACACATTAATCAGAGTAGGTCCACATTTAATAGGAATAAATCAACCATGTAAGCAATAACAAGACTTATAAATCAGAGACACAAAATTCCTTCTTGGTTGTACAAGATTACAATGATTGCAAAGTTAGAGAGTAGAGAGAGAGTTTAAGAACATATGCAAGGAGATAGAAGAAATGTAACTTCATTTCTTGCAATAGTAGTGATATAAAGACCAAAAAATAACAACAATCAACAATTGTCAACCCTTTGAAATGGAGAATTCATTCCAATTTATAGCTTACAAAATGTCTTTTCCTCTCCCCCCATGTGAATTTTCATCTCACCACTACTTGTGACCTTTCACATTCCTTAGGAATGGAATTAAGTCATTTTTTTTAAAGGGACTTTTACAGTGCAACATTAAGTCACTAAAGTGAATAAGATGAAAGAGTAGAAAAGAACATTTCTAATGAAGAAATATAATGTTAGAGAGAGAGGGGGGAGGGGGGAGAAGAAGAGAGATGCGCGAAAATATGAATACGAGAAAGCTCCTGCTGATGAAGAATCTTCTTCTGATGGATCTTTGAGGAAATACTTCATGAATAATATTTTGGCCTCTGACCATCCATTGAACTGAAACACTATGGTTGCAAATTCTTCCTCATGTGAGATACGGACAAACTCCAAGGTATTGAACGAGTGTTCAAAAACACTATTAAGTGAATTGCACCATGTGAACTCGAGATGATTTCCTGATCATGGAAACATGATGATCCTTTTTGAACACAAGGTTAGATCCAAAACATGGAGATCATCGCCTTACTCCCCTTGGCTTCAAAATTCACCTCTGTGACAAATATGTCACCTTTTTTAATAGAATTAACTTTATGATGCTCATTTTCTTGTTTGTGTGCTACTAAGTGAAAAATGTATTCTCCTTCAGATATAATGATTTATCCCTGAATGAAATTATTTTCCTCTTACCTCTATTGAACCAAAACACTTTGGTTTTAATCTATTTCTTCTGTGAGATGCAAGTGCACTCCAAAGCATTGAATAAGTGTTCAAAACCACTATTATGAGACTTGTATTGAGAGGACATGTGATGACTTGTTGATCTTGTAGACATGATGGTCTTGGGTACCTTGGCACCTTATAGTTCAAGTGACAATATTTTACACACACTAATTTATTCTAACATGTTCTTGGCCATGATGTGATTCACATAATGTGTCTCCTCTTAGAAAGAGATGTGAACACAAGGTCGGAGTTGGAATGTGGAGATCATCATCTTACTCTTTGTGACTTCCTAAAGGTTAAAAAATCACCTTACAGATAATGATATCTTTTTCTTGGATGGAATCAACCTCAGGACACCTAAGTACCTTCTTATTCACCTATTCCTTATTAAAAATTTATTATGCTAAAAAAGAGGAAAGAAGAAACTCCGCATTTACCATCATACTCATCAAACACATTCCCATGCTAGATCCTGAGAAGATGATTGATAATTTAGATTTACCTTTGTAAACCCTATTTGATACTCTTTTCTTTCATCATCCACATCATTTAAACATGATGACCCCATTCTGTGACTGCTAGGATGGATTGAAACACACAGTCTTCGAATTCACCTAGAGACTAAGTTTTTGAGAGTATGTGTGGGCTTTCTTTCTTGTTTGAACTATAAGACAATTTCCTAGCCTTGCAATTGTGGAAAAAAGTAATGATATATGTTGAATGTGAGTTGATACAAGTGATTTGATCCCAATTGCAAGACTTTCTATTTTCAACAAGTCCTGACTAGCTGATGTAGTACAATACTTGTTATCATTCATATAATCAATTTCAAAAAGGTTCAAGATATATTTTTCTCAACTTACTCTGCATTAGAGGTTTCATCTGACTCAAAGGCTCCAAAAATTTGAAAGAATTTGATAATCCTTCCCTAATTATGGCTAAGCATCACTATAACCTATTCATTGCTTCATGACATTGCTCATTCAAATAGCAACTCATCCAACTCCAAATAAGATTCCCCTAGCACTTACCTTGAAAGTTCTGGCTCAAGGACGCACATTTGGTTTCTTGGATCCCTTAATATTTCTCAAGTGTAACCCTTCACCGCTATCACAGGACCTACATAGCTTCACTTTACTCGATAATGCCAATATTTTGGTCAATGTATCCATCAATCAAGAATCTTAAACACTACTTACTTCTTGGCTTCAACTGACTTTTAAACCTCCAATTGACTTTGACCTCAAATCAAGTATCTACCCCAAGACACGGCTACTTAATTCCTTTAGGTATCACTGCACTAGCTTGCCTATTACCTCATACTCTAGGGATCCTTAGGATATCAACTTCACCACTAAATTCCCCAAAATCATTATATGACTGCTAACTCCCTGCTTCAAGCACATTGACTAGGTTTATTAATTGTCTCAGTCCTTACTAGGTGGGTTGTTATGAAATTGATCAAGTGTCATACTATTGACTCAATAATATTCTCAAATTCAATATCTCCCTTCATCCAAGTACTCCAAATTTAATCTCAGGGCTCCACTCTCAATATCGCATACTCAATTTTCTAATTTACTCACTCCCTTAAGCCACTATTTAACACAATCCATATTAAGACATATTTTCCGGAAGATCTTACAGTAGGGTTTGGCTTAGCACTTAATCTTGGAGGATATGTTAAAAGAACCTCTTGAGGTCACTATGTCAAGTTTTCTCACCTTATCTCTTGCATTTGAGTCCTCAAACATCATTCCTTTGTTCATTCTGAGTTCTAACTGGACTATATTATATTGTGTTGGCTAACTGACAATAATATCTCCAGCTTCACTATTTGATTCAAGCTAATTATTTAATTAACTCTTAAATTTTCTCTCCACAGAGCTAACTTGAAAATTTCAAGAGGTTTAGATGGACAAGTTTCACGAAAAATGAATTTCTTTCAATTAAACCCTAGTTCAGGGTTTTCTTTTTTGTATGTACCTGAGAGGGAAAAGTCAATGGTGCCTTCACTATTAGGTCTCTTCCCACATTATTGTAAGATTCTAAAGGACTAAACTAACCTTTTACAACCTTCAATATGTATGAAATACTTTGAACCATCCTTCTTTCTTCATTGTATTCAAACTTTCTTTGTACCATGTTATATGGAATTGCTTAAGAACAGATCATTCGTTCTTTAGAGTTCTTCACTAACTATTGACCTTCCTTCTCTTTAGTGGTGATCTTCTTGAAGTATACATGCTCCCTTAGCTCTCATCTCCATCCCAATGTTATACATGTGTGCTTATATTGGTTCTATACCCCTTGCATGCCCTAATTTTATTAATGGACTCACTTATACAAGTCTTCTTGGATCTCTCAAACCCTAAATCCTTCCCTGAAATCACTTCTCACAAAAGCAATAGTCATATATAAGTGAAAGTAACTATTCCATTCATGACACAGTCTTGTCTTGGCTTTATTCATTTAGAAGGATTATCTATATACTGAGACACACTTGTTCACTAATCAAATCCTAGAATCTTGGACACAACTCTGAGTATAATGACAATATCATTGCATGATCACCTATACAAATGTTCAAATCCTCTCCTTACACAAAAACTATTCATTGTTACAAGGTTTTATAACCCTCACCAACACACACTCATACCTCAGTAATGAATTCAAACCAAGAATTAACTTTCTAAAGTTCCAAATGCTCAAATCTAGTCTCCAAAATCTCTATAGCTCAACTTTGAGAAAAAAAAAATGAACAACAAATACAAGATCATACAAGAAATGGTTATAGATGGAGTTAACATAGAAAACAAGCAATAACGATCCAAAAACCTTGAGTTTTTCCTTCCTTTCCTTTCTTTAAATTACAAACTTGATCCATACCTGGGTAAGAATGAGAAATATAGTTATAACTTTAGAGTTTATAGTCTCTTTCATCAATCTCTAACCAAAAAGGCTCCTAGACCCCTTGGTCTCATGACTTTAACACTTGATTTCTTACTTAAGACTCTAATTCTTGATTTCTTACTCAAATTATGACTTCTAATCCCTAAAGAGGACCTACAACACTTAATTATTTCGCATCTCACCCTTTGACAAGCTTTCAAGCTCCAATAGCACATTAAAAACACCTAACTAAGTCAAACTTACATAATCACGCCAAGATAGACCTCCAAGACTCAAATTGCACCTTTGGAGGGAAAATGAGTATTTTTCAAATTTTTGAATGTCCTAGACCCCAACTAGCACACCTGACTGACACCCATTGTCCTCGTAGACTTATGACCATACCTGAAAAACCAAAATTTTATACCTTCATGGCTTATTCATGTACATGGAGGAATGCTCCTGCATCACTAGAATGGCTATGTTTAGTAAGTTTTCACAATTTTCACTTTTTGATGGTTTTTACTTGTAAGGAGTAAAATTGATGCTAAAAGTTTACTCTTTTGGAAATATACTATATTTATACATATGAGAGATTATAAAATGTACTATTTTTATACAAAGGTATTCAAGGTGTCGAAATGGAATGAAACTGGGCTCAACATATTAGGTGTTGTCTCAGTATCTTCTGCTCTAGTTTTTAGGGAATTTCATTTGCCATAACTCTGTAGATCTAAAAAGGCAACTATATAGGCTACAAATCTCTTCTAGTTGTAAATTATATATATCATCGATGGTAGTGTTATTGTAATCAACTTGAAGGCATTTTTGGGAGGTGTACTAGTAAATTTTTGAAGAAATCGGGTGCACAATTTTTAAGATATGAGCAAAATTCCTTTTCCGAGATTGATGGTTCTAAAGAATTCCAGCAACATCACTATGAAACAATTGAGTTTTATAAGGAAAAAACACAACACCTTGAAGTTTAAAAAATTATTATGTGTTCATGAGGGGTAGTTAGTCACATTTGCCTTGCAACTTTTAACCTGAATCAAACCCAGCAAGCTAAACCGAGGTTGGGAGGAGAATTGGCATGTGATTGCACCCTTAAAAAAAGGGGGAAAGGTGAAAAAGGGACACAAGGGGAAAATAAGTGCACTTTTCATAATATCATGCCAAGTGTAAGCTTATGGTGCAGTGTGAGGGAGGTACAGGGGGCTAAAAATGGCTTCTGGCAGGTAAAAATTTAATTTTGATGTGACTTGGGGCTAAGTGGAAGGATGGGGAGCACACTTTTGTCTCCCCCATGTCCCTTTTGCTTTTGGTGCAATGAAATGGGACATTCAACCTCCAAAAATGTGTCGCAGGTCTTAGAAACTTGAGGAAGGGGACTAGGTTGAACGAGTGCAAGTTAGAGACTCCCTAGGTGCAAAAGTTGCAAGGTGTAAGTTGTGAAGAGGAAGCCACCAAGGGGGAGCACACTTTTGTGTCCCCCATTTCCCCCTTACACCTTCATGACAATCCAAGGGGACATCACATGCTTATAAATGTGTCAAGGGATTTGTTCATCGTGGGAAGGGGACCTGGATACTTAAACACTTGACATGCCTCCGCTAACACTCCAAGTTGCACTTTAAGTGACAAAAAATTATGAATGGATCCGGGAGCACATTTTGGTGTCCCTTATGTCCCCTTTGCACCTTGGGGACAATTTGAGGGTACACCAAGGACGAAAAAGTTCACTCAATCCTTTTTGGTATGTTGATGTCATCTGCCAACTCCATTTTAAGACACCGAGAGTGCTTTTTCTGCCCTAAGAGCATGGAAGGGCTTTTTGGGGTCTAACCTCATATGATTTCCACTCTAAATCACATGTTGAGATAATTATATCCATTATGAGGATTCAATTCTACATGAAAAATTGATTTTATGGGCCTATTCCACTTTTGGCTCGAAGAGGCAACCGCAGTGTCTTGAGATATCGCATGAGAACATGAGGACTTAGACAAAACTTTATTTTTCCATCATGTGGAGGGTTTCAAGATATTTCCATTGAGTATTTTTTGAGCTTCCAACTCCTCCTGGAAATCCCAAAATATTTTGAACAAGTTGAATTTCTTTGTTAGAGCATTCATTCCATGTGCCCAAAATGACCCAATTTTGCTTAACTTGTTCCCAAAATCAATTATCTCTATAGATATTCCCTAACCTAATTTGTATAACATTTTTTATTTCCTGCACAATTTCCAGATGAGTTGAGTCTTCCATGTCACCTTCAATCGGATGTCTTTATGCCACAATGTGGCTAAAAATACCCAATTTAGTGTTTAGGAGAACATTATTCTACCTCATATCTTGACCTCATTGTGAAATCAACTTAGATTCATTCCCCTACACATGAAACTCACTTTAAAACCATGTTTGCACTTTCCTCTCGTTCAGAATGAGGGTGACATAGACTTGGAGGGGTTGCATGAGCTTATGGGTTGGCTGGAGGAAGGATTCACAATGACCGAGAGATAAGTTGTCATGGCTAAAATTTTCAATATTGGATGCTATACATTTCACTTGACAACATTATGAATGAATTTAATGTATTGGTTTCTGTAGGATGTGATCACTCTCATGTGATGTGTCGAGAGACTTCCCAGTAGTCTGTTATATGATATTAGAACATTTAAGAACATGACATTATTGTTCACTATTTTAGGTGTCATGATGATAGGGAGCCAAATACATCCAAGGGAATTTTGGTTGTTATTTTTGAAGCCACAACAGTTGGTTCATGTTTTCTTATGGTATTTTTCAAAATATCATAATGGCTTTAATAACGAAAAGGATGTACCATTGATTCTTGATCATTAGTCTAGTAAGTCCTTCCTTATTTACGCATAATTGATTATGACACTAATAAAGAAAGGAGGATTCTCGACACAAAATAGGATCTCCTCATTAATCATGTCATCCTCGAGAAATTCAATGGAGATCCTATTGTTAGTTTGAGGATGATCCGTGATTTCTATAGTATGAATATTAATTTTATGTGAAGGTTGATTGTGACGATCTCCCTCAATTATTGTTGTTGATCTAAGACCTAAGTTATTGCAAGAGAAATTCTTGATGTCAATAATTTGTACACATAAATACCATGATATGAATCTTATAAGGCGTGGAATTAAGTTCATCAAGGAAATTCCATGAAGGTTTTTGATAGAATCTATAACAGTGTTTAGATTAAGAATTGGTATAAGTGGTTGAAGGATATTTTTCTTAGGTTGAAGTTCCTAGGGCTTTGTTGGTAGAGTGGGATCATCATTAGATTGATCATTAAACTTATCCTCAAGTAATTTTTTCCTTGAGATGGATTTTTAGGTTTTTTATATAAGATCTTTATGTGTGGGCTTTTGTCAATAATTGCTTTTATCAACATTCATATATTGAGATAATTTTGGCCGTAATGTCTTACAATGCGCCCATCAATTTGTTCATGGGTTCCTTCTCAAGATTGTGGA
This sequence comes from Taxus chinensis, assembly GCA_019776745.2. Taxonomy (NCBI): domain Eukaryota; kingdom Viridiplantae; phylum Streptophyta; class Pinopsida; order Cupressales; family Taxaceae; genus Taxus; species Taxus chinensis. Next base: position 444,676,133 of record CM034154.1, read on the forward strand.
CCCTTATGAGTGTTCTCGTTGATGATTTTGTTGGATTTGATTAAGTCATTGGTGCTTCTCATAGCTCTCTTTAGTCATTTATTCGATATCAAAATTAGCACCTAACATGAGGTCAAAGGCTATTTTTTGAGTTCGTGGTGATTTTTGTAAGAGTTCCCAATGTTAGAATGCCGCCAACAATTTTTTAGGACCAATTCCATGAAGAAACAAGATTTGAAGGGTGAATTTGATGTAATCTAAGCATATGCATCATTTCATTCAGTTCTAGGTTACTCATGGGTAGGTGGTGTAAGTTTTGATAGCTTGTATTTAAACTACTCAAATTTGAATTATTTAAAGGAGGCATTAGTGATTTACCCTAAGAAGGGGGTTGATTTTTTGATGAATTTATAGCCTTATTTTTTCCTTTGAAGGTGTCTTTGGTTGGTTTTTAAGTTTGTTAAAATTCCTTCATAAGGTAGTCTTACCTCTTAGCTTGATTGAGGGCCTCCTCGAATATGGTGTGGGAGAAAGAATGTACCTTATGTTGTAAGTTGGGATTTGCAGTCTTAAGGAATATTTGAGAGATATTTTGATCAACTTTAGTTTCCATGGCTTTTCGTTATTTGATGAAATATTGGATTGATTCATAGACTAGTTGTTTCATATTGATGAATTTAATAAAGCATTTTCAGGAATATCATTTTTGTTTAAAATTATTAACAATAACTGTAAATAAGGCATGTAATTCGGTGACTAAAATGGGTAATATTAACTATTCTAAATATCATATATAATGGCATTTACCAGTAGTTTAGTAGTTGTGCACAAGTGTTGATTTTAATCCACTCTTTGTATAGGTTTTCAAAGGCTTTAAGATGAAAGGTGGGATCAATGGATCCATCCTAAGAGATGGTTGGAGAGATCCCCCCTCCCCCCTTATGTCCATGTGGAAGATATGTAAGGATATAAATAATCAAATTGTAATGTTTGTAAAACTTTTTTTTCAAATTGGTTGAAGGATTTGGTTTGTGTGAGCATCCAAAAGCAATGGAGGGGAAGCACATTTGTCGGGAGGTCCTAAAATATGTTGTTGAGGTTAAGATGTCATTTGAAATTTTTGGTTTTACATTTGGGTCATGTTATTATTGGTATTAGCTTCATATTATCCATTTTTATCTCACGATTTAATAAGCTCCTGGTTGTTATCAATCGATGGATTTTGGCTAGTAGTTGTAGGATTGTTGATATTGGTATTAATGATCGGAAGATTAATTGATGGTTAATAAGTTGGTGTTGTTTCCATATTTTTTTGTTTTTTGAAATTCGAATAAATGATCCATCCTTTCAATACATGAAATGATCATTGTTATCCAAATCCTTTAACAATGACTCTAAGGTTTTCTTCATCCCAACCATGTTACACTAAATGGTTGTGATGGACTGAGATTATGAAAAAATTGTAGGTCGTGAGTTGTTTACCTCAACAATGGAAAAAAAGGGAGAAAGGAGTAAACCAAACACAATCTGAATAGGTTGAAGTTCACCAAAAAACCTTAGGGGTTATATGATAAGAACTAATGAAAAATCTTAGAAGCTAAAGAGAGATAATTGAAAAGAAAGGTTTTCTTGGAAAATTAATAATGTTAGGAAACTAAAAGTAAAAAAAATGAATATGATTCAATCAAGGGCGGAGTAAGATTCAAGTCTAATTCATCATAATGTACTTTAGCTAAGATGGTCAATATAATTGTCCTCCATATTTATGTCTATATATCCCCTATATATAATAGGAGGGGAGGGGAGGGGAGGGGAGGGTGAGGTTAGAAGGGGTAGGAAAATGGGATATATAGAATTTATGAATGCTTGATTGACTTATATCCATATAAATAGGGGACTACAAAAAATGATACGTGGCTCTCATCAATTTATATCTGGGTAAGTGCACCAAGTTGGGGGACAATTAAGTGGACATCAAATCCTGAATTTTACATTAAAAATAGTAAAACATAAAATTTAGTCTTCCGTGGACTTGAACCATGTCGAAAAGTAAAACATATGTCATAAAAATGGTACCATTGAATAGGGGAGACTGTTAGCTTTGTAGAAATACTAATTTTAAAGTGAATAGAATAGGATAAATATCATTTTATAATTTTTTACTAATAGTAGGTCTTTAAGACACTTTTTCGCATGAATATTTGTGTCTACATTTAAGACTACAAATTTTTGTTTCACTTATCAGAATGTGATAAAACTTATACCATCCCAACTGTGGCAAAATTATATACATGTTCAAAAAAAAAATTGATTTCAATATTTTTTTATGAAGTTATGGCGGGCAAACAGAAAGTGCTCTGTTTTCTTTATGTTTTCATACCATTTTCACAAAAAAAATCATAAAAAAAAAATATTGCTCAAAAAAGTACAAAATAAAATTCATCCCAAGATAGATAGTGGCATCTAACTTCTCACCAAAGGATAAAAATATATATCAATTTTTGGTCATTCAAATTGTGGGCAAACGGACTATAATCTTATAGGCGTTTAAAAAAAAAAAAAAACCCAAGTCATTAAATTTTGAGTGTTTAATATAGCTAATCTTGTCCATTTTTTAAAAAAATTAGTATTTTAGAAACTAGATTCCGAATGCTACGATTCATATTAATATAAGTTTTTCTAATTTTGAGTGTATGTATTGCTAATAATCCCTACAAGTTGATATTATGTTGTTATTTGCAATATGATGTCCACGTATGACCCCCTTTTTGTCCCCCAACTTGTTGCACTTACCCATCTATATAGTTGGATTAGTTTTCCCTTTCTATATATTTGTAGTAGCTAGCCATATGTTCAAGGCATTCATGGTAGGATTAACTTGCCTTTATATAATAGGGACTTTCTCTCTCTTTAATAATATAGATTAGGATATAAGTAGGTGGCCATTCTAGGGACAATAAACAAGATAAAGATAAAACCTAAGAGAAAAATAGTCATGGATCTACAAGAATAATCCACATATATATCAAATTTGTAGGGTTCCAAAGCATATGAGATATGGAGGAGGAATCTTATAAGAATCCTAAATTCTAAGAATATGGATAGTTAAAAAGAGTTAAACTAAGGGTTGTAATATCATTTGGCTATAAGCATGTGTCTAAAGGAATAATAATGTAATAAACAAAGATATGTTACAGTATCCTATTCTAATACATGATAAATCAACATAATCAATCATATGAACATAAAGAAAAGAGAAAGGATGAGGGATATTTATGTTCACGAAGACATTGTCGGTGCATTAACCTCTTTCAAGGTTAGTAGCAACTTATGATAGAGTTTTCATGGGTATATCATAAGAGCACTTGGTAGAGGGATAAGTAGACCAAATTTGTGGACTCCAAAGATAAAGGTAGACCTTAGGAGTACAACTCTTATTCCTAGTTTTCCTAATAATACAATGCTCCAAGGATGACCTCCATAAACCCCTTAAGCACTTATGTGCATATTTGTGAGAAAAGGAAAATAATTTTATGCAACGATATATTAAATAAATGACAACAATGCCACATATAAATAGAGGAAAATAACATAAATTCATGATTTCTCTTAGTTGAAAATGTTGACTATTCGTTCAAATAAAGATGTCTCTCAAACTACATCAACTATGGTTTATTCAATTGAATACAAACAATCCAACAATATGGTAAAAGGGGAGGAAAATGGAGGTAAATAAAACACTAGGAAAGGGTATGAAGAGGATCTAAAAGTGATATGAAAGTGTTATAATAAAATGATGTGATAGTGATATTACTAAGGATACTTAGTGGTCATAAAGTGGTAGTAGGTAAGCACACTAGGGTTGGTGTCACAATGACTTTGTCACATAATACTACCAACCATCCCATTCATTCTCCTAATACACCCCTTAAGGTGCACACTCAAATAAATTTAGTGTGCTAAAACCCTAGAAAAAGAAATCATTAGTGTGAAAAACTAGGTTTCTACAATCTCCTATATATAATTCATATGATATTGTCGTAGTATCACTCTTTTATCCCAAAATTTAATTTCTCACCCTTCTACTTTGAAACTTAATTATACATAATGATCTAATCACATATGATGTAGGGGAGTACTTTTGTTTCCTTCAAGATACATAAAAACACCTCAATTATTTAGTTATGCATAATTATCTAATCACGTTATGTGGGATAGGTCTTTCTTTTCCTTCGATACATCTTATCATTAAAACACCCCTATTAATACACTTTATGACTTATTTGTTTAGTTTATAATTTTTCTCAATTTGACATTAATATTAAAATTAACACACTTAATGTTAAAAATTCAATAAATTATTTATATAGTATTATAATAGACATCACAAGAAATTGATTATAACAACTAATACATCTATATTGATCAATTGAAGTAATTAAAATATTTTGGATATCAACTCACACCAACATGGAAACTACCCCAACAATTAAGTTATCTAACTATTTAATAAAATTAAATTTAAAAATAATTGATCCATATGGATCTAGAAACTTCATCTTCATTAGCGAAATATGTAAGGAAAAGTTTTCAAAAGTCAACATGGCTCCAAAGGAGATAAAACCATGGTTAGTTGTGAAATTATTGGTTCAAGCAGGGTGGAGGTTACACATCCTCCATTTAAAAAGTCAACAGAGCTCTAAAGGGAGTAAAACCACAACTAGTTGTTGAAATGTCGCTTCATATAAAGTGACAATTGTGTTGCCACAATTATCTACATACCAACATTCATGCAAACATTGGGGCAATGATGTAATTGTTGGTTTACTAGTTTTGACGGTTGCTGATGTAGGAGCATCATCAAGAATACCTTCAAATGCAAAATTCATTGTTCGTGGGGTCAATTTGAGTTGTTGGAAAGTTTTAGAGGCCTTAATAGGACCATGTGAGTCATTTCAAGAAAGTAATAAGGATTGGAAATTTGAATTCTCCCCCTTGTTGTATTTTCCCTCCAAAAGGGGATTTAAATTTGTAAAAACTTGTAAAAAGGAAAATTGCCCTGTAGTGAATGTAAAAGGGGAAAATGAAGGATTTTTTAAGAATGAGAAGTTTCTATATGGGATGTCATAGGTCATTTGAGTGAGTCAAAATTATGGAAATGTCTAAAAGTTGTAAAAATGCCCATAATGTGTTAGAAAGGCATATGTAAGTCATGTAGGAAAAGTGGTTAGGGTAAAATGAAGAATATAAATGGTTTGGATTTGGAAGGAAGTAAGGGAGTCACCTCCAATTGAGAGGGAAAGAATGCCTCGATGAAAAAGAGGCCTGAGAGATGTACATGAGGAGAAAGGAAGACTTACTTTGTAAGCATACAGTCATATAAGTATAATAATGCTCAATTTTTGGTATGAGATATTGTTTTGACCTTGAGTGAATGGTATTTTCTTGTCTTGTCATTTAGATAGGTTGTATGGGACCTTATAGGAAACATGATGGAAGAGTATATTTAAATATCTTGGGTTTTGGAGGATTTGCTTAGTGTATGCCCTATCTCCAACTAGAAGATTACATTAGATTGTGTAGATGTTGATAAAACTATGAATGTGCATACTATGCATTGGTTGTGAATGTTTTATAGTTGTGATTCTATGGAACAATATTATCTTGAGATTATATATGTGATAACAGAAGCATAGATGTATTACTTGTATGGTTTGAAGTGATAACCCCTGGTATCTTCTCTTGCATGATTGATAACCTTAAGCAAACAAATGTTATAAATTGTGTTTACATGATTTAAGCAAGCCTAAGTTATTGTTGATAAATGGAAGGGTGACATGCATAACGCACTCAGGGTAGTTGTGTTTGTAGAGAGAGGAATGCTTTTGAAGAAGGTATAAATGTGACTAAGACACTGTAATCTACATAACAGGGAAGCGAAGGAACAAAGGAAAAGGAAGAATTCACGTTTTTTCATACATTGTTGGTAAGGAAATCTCATAGTGGGCTCTGAGATAAACATGCATGACAATTTTCAAACTTTGAATTGAAGTTTCATGAGTTTTACAATAGTTTTCCTCTTACCTGAGTTTCTTGGGAACCACCTTTAGGCATTGATAGGGTTTGGAAATTGAATGTGTAAATCATTGAACCTAAATTTAAAAGTTGGAAGAAACATTGAATTCGATGTCCTTTAACTGTTAGAAAATAAAATTTGAACTTTCATCAATTGAATTTTCAGTTACTCTTGACAGTCTAGAGAAAATCCACACCACACAGTTGGAAGCCTAATGGGAAAATCCTAATAACAAAGGAAGTATAGTTTATATTTGTCCTTCATTCATGAAACTTCTCAGACAAGAAAAACCATGAAATGGGTACTCAAAGATGCCTAATTAGTGTCTTGAAATCACCTACGAAGTAAATGTGAAGGAAAATGTCTCATACCAGGGCTAGTAGGCCTAGTGAGGGCTAAAAGAGAAAAAGGAGGGATTGTGAGAGGTACGTAAGGTTTTGATTCATCAAATTTTAGACACATCATAATGATGATACAAGGAACTTGAGGAAGCTACTAATTGGTTGTGGGTAGTTCTACAATTTTCTAACCTTGGTAGTAGCATTGGCATGGTCTTAAGGGCTACATGAGGGCAGTCTTGCAAAATAGAGAAAGATTGGTGTTAGTGATTATTTTGAGTGAATTTTATGAGTGATCTAACCTTATTTGTCATGAAGAACAAGGTTTTTTCAATTGAAGAAGTCATCAAAGACTAAAAGAGTCAGTTCTTGCTTATAAGGACTAGAAACTAGTTATGAATGACAAAGGACAGTTTTGAGCTAGTACGGAAATTTGTGTGCGTTGAACTTCTTAATTTAAACATATTATTGTGCTAACTTAGTTTGAAGATGTGTGACAGGAGAAAGAGGTTGCAAGAGGTTAGAGGGCAGTTAGACCAAAAATGACTGTTGAAAACTTGTGAAGAGTGAGACCCAGTGGAAACAAACGAAGAAAAGGTAAGGTTTGGTGTAAGTTTTCTTGACAAAGATCAAATAGAGGATTGAGTTTCCATTTTTCAAGGAGTATAAAGGTTTGAAATAC